>WYDF02255659.1:0-11173 GCA_009867245.2 Adranes taylori
TATATTAAGCTTTTTATATCAATAAAAATCACATTGTTTCACACATTTCCGACAAACCGATGAGCTGTCGGAAGCTTTGTGTAAAATATATGTATGTGCATTTACACAAATAGATATTTCCGCTTTTGGTTTGAATTTTACCAAAATATTTTTATGACTTAACCTTTATTTCACCCGCCTATTTTCAATAAGCCGTCACCCTTCTCACCCTTTGTGTTTTCGACTAAGTCTTCTCTCATTGGATGATAGTTGTACGAATTATTGCAAAAGGCGTTTCGATATTATTGCTCCCCAAGATTTTGGTCGCATAAAGCTACTACCACCATCGTTATGCGCTCCACCAGTTATGTTTTCATACATTTTTGTCAATAATGCCATTTTGCTTGTAACAGAGTTATTTATGAAACAAAATAAGAATTAAGGACTTCTGGACAGCCTATATAACATAAGGACCCGCGTATAGAAGTGTATGTATGTTCAACCAAAAATTATTTTATTATAAAACAATTATTGAATATCGATAAAACAGTATTCAAAAGAATTTGAATAAGTAAATAATCTATTTAATTTCTTATCGCTGGCTATTGCAAAGTATTATTCTGCTAATAAGTAAACAACTATAATTAATTATAAATTGAGATAACCATACTTTCTATAAATGTAAGAGTGGGATAAGCGAAACAGAAAACATTGTACATGATATACCGCACTGGCTCGCTGGTAGTACACACAAGATGTGTATTCCTCTTCTGGTCTACTGCTATCCAGGTACCGCATATTAATATGATGCTATAATTTAAACGCCCGTGGTGGCGCTGATTTCTGTGAGGATCATCATCACAACGTAATGTGTGCAGGTTTCCACACGTTCCGTGGTGGGTAGTAAGATATTAACATGGCTCCTGGCCTATAAATAAGCGCGTTTTAAGCATTTGAAATCAGAGAAAGCCAGCAGCCATATCAGCTCCACCAGAGTCAGCCGAAAACAAGCAGCCAGCAACGGTTGCCACACAACAGTCGTCTTCGGTAAGCGACATTATATAATATATACAGTTTTATTGAATATTGCATGCGTGTTGAATAGTTTTTCTTATCATTCTATCATTTTCTTTCACCCGATCTCCTATATACTGTGTAAAGGGTATACCACTAGGACTACGGCCACGCCAGTTCTTATTGCGGCGTTGCGTTCAAACTAAGCTAGTGGTAGTCACTTGGCATACAGTCAGGTCAGTTCTTAATGTGATGTTATGTGTACATAGTGTTTACCTTTTCTCTCCTATATACTAAAGTGTATACTACTATAGTACTGCAGCCACGTCAGTTCTTATTGCGACGTTGCGTTCATACTAAACTACTGGTAGTCACTTGGTATACAGTCACGTCAGTCCCTAATGCGATGTTACGAGCCCATCGTACTTATCTTGTTTTACCTTTTTAACCAGCACGCATCCTATTGGCAAAACTAGTGGTAGTCACTTGGCATATAGTTACGTCAGTTCTTAATGCGGAGTTACGTACCCATAATAATCTCCTAGAGTACCATCCTTTATATTATGTGCCTTAACCTACCCCCAAGTAATATGAATTGCCGATACGCACTTTCCATACTTTCACCGTTTTGTTATTTTTATCACCCATCTAATTTTTGTATTGCTCTATATGCACCGCTATTACCGTTAAGCGCCGTTTTTAAAATTGCACTGACGTTATACTATACGCCGTTTTGCTTCAATTTCGTACGGTTTAATATGACTACTTGAATACCACTTATTTCATTTACCATGTACTATCATTTCATATTTTTATGATTGATATTTAATTGAATATATATTTCTTTTTCTGTCTTATCTAAAAGAATAATAGACGTTTCTGTTAAATCTTTAATGCTATTTCACTCATTAGCATTAAGATCAATTACAGGTACTCGCAAGAGCAGAATCACCTGGTTAACTTCCCTACTGAGCTTACCTAAGTCCTCATTAAGCTAGTGAGGACCGGAGGAACCGCACCATCTGTTCCAGCATGCGATCTCACGTTAAACTGACCTGGTTGGTGCCCGAGTACGTTTTATGAAGGCCGATTAAATTCTGTAATTTATACGATATTTAGTTCCCCCATTTGTGACAATTGCTAAAGCTCCCCATTAGCACCGTCGCATGTGGGAGTTCCGATTAGCGTATTAACTAGAGTACGTGACATATTTTGGCGCCCGAACCAGGACGCCATTCAGTAACAAAGTCACGGCACACATTACATGATATTTAAAATTGCCACCGGAGCAATAAAGCTTTCCCATTGGTTATAGTTCTCGACTTCCTAAAATTTTATTGCTGGAGTTTCCTTCAAGCCACGCACAGCTAGCCGACGGCTACGCAAAGTGCCACTGGCCATCGGCTACACGCCAGGAGTCTTTTTGCCAAATAATTGCGTATAAAAGTACCCATTCAATCTAGCGTTCTCCAGACGCATCTTCCTCTTATGCTAGTTGTCTTCGAGTGAACAAAATCACACATTTCTTCTAGCATAATTCACCATTAAGTAACCAAACCTTAATGGTGACCAAACCTTTCCTTGCACAGAGAGCAAAATAGCAATTAAAATAAACTCAAATCAATAGTATTTCTACGAACTTCAGGTCAAATATACATAGACATTACATTATATTCTTCTAAATCTTTAATTCTGTTGTCATCATCTTCTTACTCATTTCATTCACTAATATCAAAATTTCATAATCCTTCCTTGAGAAACTACTTCGTCAATGTGAAAACGAGGGGGTCAACAATCGTCAAGCTCACACCAATGGAGATGCCACAGAAGCCAATCAAGCTACGCTGCCCGCGTACACCACGCATGCTGGTAGAAGCACAACCACATCCACACCCACCAAAGCAACAGAGAGAAAAATCTCCATCACTCCCCGGTTCACAGCTACCATGCACAGCTCAGGCTATGTGCTATTACCCCCTACTCCAGGCAAAGTATGGCCCTACAATGAGTTCTTTCTTAATTGTTTTTATCAGTATAAGTACCTACGTCAAATTTTTTCGAAAAAGAGTTGTATCGTTCTTTACTTTGCGCTATCACATCAATTTCTTCACCAGTCTCGGTCAAATCTTTAATAAATAAATGATCGTCTTAACTACTAAGATTAGGGAAGAAAACGGGAAGGAATTTAGATATTTTATAATTGAGGTTACAATTACAACATGCTGAGCCCAACGTGTTCTTCAGTTCAATGATTGTGGTCGCGTACTTTCGCCGGCTTTCATTTCTTTATCAGATATAGCAAGAGATGGCTACATAATAATCAAGGTGTTGTGCGGGAGTTAGAGGATTCATAGGACCAACAGGATATAAATAATAGGTTTGAATAATCGATTGCATCTTTTGTCAAGTATTATGTGCAGAATGAACTCGTCAGAATTATTACGCTACTACTTCGGCGACAGCGAATAAATTCTTCGAACGCATCAATTCTATTTCCGTCAAAAAATACATCATGTCTTCTACAATTTTTCTCACACCATTAACTACGTATTTTAAATCATCGTCACGCTAACCAACTGGAACAACCTACAATATCTTCGCCAACCATTCAGCATTCAATCATTTAATTCTATGGACGTCCTAGAGAAGCAGAAAAAGGCCAAAATCCAATCAGAAGAATAAAATAATATCAGAAATCTAATTATCACTATTTTGCTACTTTTTACTTGCTATTCTAATAAAGGAAGATAATAACGGAATCATCTTAACAAAATCTTGAATTATAAATGGATGCTATACATTGTCAATTATTTAAAGGCGCGAATCGAGTAATACATATGAAGTTATAAATATTAAGACAATAAACCCTATGTTTATTACCTCGTTATTACTAATGTCTATTTATGTGTTTACCCCATATATAGCTTTGTGTATCAGTTTAGTGGAGGCAGTTAACCAAATTGAAACAGCCATTTTATTTAAAATTTAGATTATGCTGAAAAATTAAATAGGAACAATCGAGTGTAGTATATGTCTCATAAGTTGAAACCCTTTCCTAAATTTAATGTGGACCCGCCACGAACAACACATTTATTAAACTGCGCAAGCATATTGTCAGAATCTCATAGGTCTACTAATATGTAAAATATTTGTTCTTAGAAGTCACTTTCTCATATCTCAATATAACTTAAATGTTGCGAAATCTAAAATGGCCGCCTGCCCAAATGTAAGTAAAAAGGCATGTATTCTAGTTGCATGTAAACAAAAAAGCACGCGGTTTGATCCAAAAACACGTGTTGGAGCCCCGCCCCAATATAAAGGTAACTAGATTTAAAAATAAAAGTAACTAGATACTACCATGGGTCGGTATAAAAATTAAATCTCATAAATGTCTAAAAAGCTATAGCAGGACCGTACACAAAAATACCTAAAAACAGGATGACGCCATTTGACAGTTCGTTGAATTTGATAGCTCGGAGGTATTATAAATCCAATATGGCGGTTTAAATAAGCATATGATACATACAGTAAATGTTGAGAAACGCATATGCTACATGCAGTAGATGCTGAAAATACTGGAGCTCGCAAATGTCTGTGCATCCTCTACGACGGGTGAAAATTTGTACCCAGTATCCCCTCTAAGCAGTATGTCTGACCCTATCGTCAACATCACGTGATTACGTGCCGGAGGCTCGGACGTATATCACCGTGTAGATCTTTGTGTTGATAAGAATATAAACAAACATTTTACGTCGCGTTCTTGAGATTATATTTTTATTTAAATACATAGAAATGTAAATATTGATTAAATATAAATTTTGAGATTATGTTATTATTATTATCATTATTATCATCTATGTTTAATAAATTTGTAAACACCGGCCACGTGTTCGTTTACGTTTATCACCCGTCATAATCATATATAAGCGATATATAATCGTATATTATCGCAATCCCAACGTCAGTGACGTCATTTCTGGGTTTGAGGTTACGTAAATAGAAACACGTGCAACAAATTTGTAAACACCGGGTAGATTTTTAGTACGCACGCATAACATCAAAGCAATATTTTGAATTTGATCATTTCTTGTATCTAGATGTGGAAATATCTAACTAAGAACAACATTAAAGTTTAAAGCCAATATGTCATGGTACTGCATAACAAAATACATTTGAAACCTAATTAACCTTTCCTAAAGGTTAGGTTAGACAAGGAATGATCATGTAGATATTATTTCCATTGAATAACCTAAGCGCATATGCTAAGTCATATATCTTAGTTATTAAACGTTTCGTAAATCTTTTGTATCTTAAATGGTCACGACTGATCAAAAAACACGATAAATTCGTGGCGAGTTTGGTGACAAATATTTTGTTACCAGGTAAGTTAGCAAGCTGTATGTAATTGATTACAATAGTACTTATTAAGAAACAAAGGAAGCGCAATAACGAGTGGATATATTTCTAGCATTCTTCTGTTTTATGAGAGTGCAACATAAATTTTCCTACAACAGATCTCCTTGTAACTTCCTCGTATTTAAGAAACTACTTGATTGCTGTATAAAAGGATATTATATGATACAAACTAATATGCTAACACAGTGATTCTCAACCGGTGTTCCACGGAACATGTATGTTCCGTGAGGTTAGGAAAAGCGTTCCGCCATAATTGAGAAATTTGTAGCCAAAATTTAATCAAAGGTTTCGTTACAAGAAAAAGAAAAATATATCACATTTTCATCAGAGTGTGCTCTCTCTCTCTCTCTCTCTCTCTCTCTCTCTCTCTCTCTCTCTCTCTCTCGTTGCAATTTAGCGAAATAACAGATGACAAATTTTGGATTTCTGTTCAAACTGTGTTTTGAAAAACATTTTAGAAATATAAATTTATTACATAGAAATCAACAGAAAATTCATTTCTAACCGAAAATTCATTTCTATAGCTGTTCTTAATCAATTTTATCCTAAAGATGCTTCCGAAGTTGATTTACAAAAATTGTAGAAGTACAAGTTTAAATTTATCAGGCTCTGACAAATCAGGATTGGTGTATCGATTAGGAAAATTTTGTATTGCAAATATATTTGTATGTTTGTATATTTATGTATATTTGAATATTTGTATACAAATGTGATGGGTACGTTTCGAATTTTCTACAAATACGTAACGTACCCAACAGATTTATATACAAATATCTTTATCCAAATATCTTAGATATTTGCAAAGATTTTTATACAAATATCTTGGATATTTCCGCATTTGACAAATTGTTTATTGTAAAAGAAGAAACGTACCCAACATGCCTCTTCTTTTACAATAAATCATAGAGCCTCCACAAAAAATAAGTTAACAACCATATTACTATTCATTTAAGATTTTGTACTCATTAAATAATTAATATTTTTTGATACCAAATAAAATTCATCTTATGAAAATAAATTTAAAAAAAAATTCCATAAGCAAGTCTAATATAAAACATTTCTGAACATTCAAGAAAATGAAATTACTGACTGGTTGAATCTCGAATATAACACAGTAACTGGACAAACTTTTACATATGCGCTACTTATTGAAAACATTTTAAATCCCAACACAACAGAAAACTTAAGCTCAGATTAATTAAACCAACATAAATTAATTTAATAAAAATAAATCATAAATTGTCAAATAAAATCTCAGCTATTTATAAGATCTCAGCTATTTGTAAGTTTATAATATGGCGCGAAATTTTCAAACACGCCGCTCCATGCGAACTAACTAATACGCAAATGATGCTGCTTAACACGGAAGCATTATACACAGACCTGTCGACTCGCATAGAAAAATGATGCAGCCAGATACGCGGAAGAAAACTCAAACATGCCACTTAGCTTGTCTCATGCCGTTGCTGTTATACGATATACCATCGAGGTGTCAGAAGCTTTGTTCATAAATATGTGTATGTGCATTTACACCGATGGGATATATCCGGATTTGTTATTTTTGCGAAAGCTTTTATTATTTTTAACAAGAAAAGTTTTATGGCTTAATGTTTATTTAGTTACGCTTCTCACCCTTTTGTGTTTGCGAGCAATTGATAGTCTTATCTGCCATTGGTTGTTTCTACATTTGAAGGGGATAGCGCTAACAATTTTTCGCTTTATCTTTACTCGATGGAAGGAGTAACTTATGCTTCCCAAAAGTGTGGGCGCGTTAAGCTACTACTACCACCGTTTTTGCGCACCACCAGTTATGCTTTTGTCAACAAAATAATTCAATTTGAATCCTTAGAAATCTCAATGAACAAAGAAAATTTTCTATTGGTCGTAGTTCAAAACTGCCCAAAATTTTCTTGCACAAGTTTCCTTCAAGCCACGCTTATCTAGTCGCCGGCAACACTGAATGTACCAACTCCGGCAATAAGCCAGAGGAGGTTTCTACCAGCTAATTTTTCACTGCAAGCAGGTGATAAGCTGAGAACAACAGCAAGCGCCAACAACAAGCGACGAATGGAAGACTAATCGAAAGCGGCTTATCGAATTTAAGAAGACATCTAAAATAGAACTGGCACTACGGTGGTCGTAGGGCTTTGTCGGTTCGTTCTAATTGTAGACAACAAGGGCAACAAAGCGCCCGCCCAACACCCGCGAACAACGCAGCAAATTACAGAAAGCAAACACCCAGCCCTCCACCTTTCCCAATCTAGCAACCTTCGTGTCCATCTTCCACCCAATCCAATTACTCTCCAACAGGGGAGTTTTGTCCAGAACTCGAAAATCAATCCTCTTACGAATATGTCATAAGGAACATTCCCTATTCCCACTCATCCAAAAAAATGTTTTTCCGGCTGACCCTTTTAAAGGATGTAGTAAAGACCGTAAACTAAATCTAAGCCAACACGACGGCGCTTATCACTACTTTAGATCCTCTTCCTTCTTCGTTCCAAAAAACTTTCCAACAGCTCACTGGCCATTGTGAGCTAACTTTCCAACCACGTTTCCGAAACGCCCAGCCAACAAAAAAAGCCACCAACCATTGTTATTTCCTTATTGTCAAGGGAGTAACTCGGGACATCTCAGCCCAAGAAATGGAAGAGGCCCTCAAATCCACCGGAGAAGCAAACGTCCCGGAGAAGCAAAAGAGAAACCAAAATCTAATCAGAAGAACAAAATAATACCAGAAATAAAATTATCACTAGTTGGCTTCTTTATTTGCTATTTGTGTATATGGATTATGGTAATGGAATCATCCTAACAACTTTTGAATTACAAATGGAAGCCATAGATTGGCAGTCAATTATTATTATTTTTATTACCTAGTTATTGCGTATATGTTTACCCATATATGAATGTGAGTGCTTTATTATAATAATATTAAGATCAACGAAATTCTTATCCAATCCTGAGAGCTCATGCAGAGCATTTGTATGTTACAATCAGAATAAAAGAAGCAATATAGTGGTCAAAAGCATAACCTCAATCCTGCTTTAATAACATCAAATTCTGTAACAAGATTTTGATGAAGAGCGTAACTGAAAAAGCTATCATTTAAAAGGAAGCAGAAGCTGAACTTACAATATTTTTCAAAATTGCGGAGTAATGTTCGCACTAATCTGTCTAAGAAGTTACAGCTAATACGTCATGCAAAAAAAAAATTCTTGTGAGAAAATAGAAGTCTAGCAAACATCTAGATACAAAGATCGTAGCTTTTAAAGATCTATGAAGGTCCAACAATGAACACAAAGTTTAATATTAAATTTTAAAATCGAATTTTAATTTCCAAAATGATGCCAAATACGTTTCAAAATAGTTTATTTAACTTTAAAGGAAGTCTCAAAATGTATTCAATTTGATTAGATTTAGTTTGTTTCAAACATAAAATTAAAGAAGTTAGGATCACAGACAATACTTATTTGTGACCCACGATTTAAATAAAATTTTGACGAGTAAACATCATATGTGTTGAACGCAGGACATATATAGAGTGACATATCATTCACCAATTCTTGATATAATCACAGTGTAAGTTTTATGCTATAGAGGGCGAAGGATTTATCGTAGGTGTCGCTGCTTGCTATAGTCGTTTATCATAAGGGTTGTACTTGATTAAGTAAGGGTGATATTAAAAGTTTATAATCGCAAGAGTAATTATCGTAACATTAGTAGGATGTACAGTACTTGTGGCAGTAGGCGGAGTACTGTGATTAAGCGGATTTGAGCTTGAAACAATTGGTAGGAATTGAGGAACTGTTCCAGATAGTTAGAGAACTGTTTCGTGGGATATTGCTGCAGACAGACGACTTGGTTAATATAATGAAGTATTCTGACTGTATTTTGTGGATAGTACCAAATTTACAAATCACCGCTATTTGTAAATTTGGTACTATTGTATATAACGTTAATACATTAAATCTTCGAGACTAATTTCAAAGCAGAAAATTAGGATAACGAAATGCAATTGACTTGGCATTTAAATAAACTTGGTAATTACTTATGTATGAATATAATGTATGTGTGAACTAAAATGAAAAACAATTGTCTAAGGATTAGTACATTCTAATCATATTACAAAGTTATTTTTAGAACGCGCTAGGTACTACCTACTAGTTCCTAGTAAAGCCATACCTATAAGGTAGGGCTAAGGGCCACATTTGGCATTTTTTGCAAACAACCTTATAATTTGATAAAATGTAATTTATTTATGGCGCCGTTTAATTTATTTGTTTGCAATAGAATCACATGCACATGTGATTCTATTGCTAATTTTACTAATTTTATTGCAATATTTTCTATTGCAACTAATTTTAATAAATAAAGTACAGTCTACAATAATTTTGCTGATCCTGTGTTAATTCCTGAAATACGTATTCTCCACTTGTGAAAATAACCCGCTGCATTTTTTTGAGGGTTCAAAAATTTTTAAATTATGGAAATACAACCCCGAGTAAAGAAAAAAGTATAAAGAAAGTAAAGAAAAGTTGCCGAGTAAAGAAAACGAAAGTAAGTGGCGCCAAAAAGATACCAGCTTTCAAGTACCCCTAGAACGATCTAAAAATAGGACGTTGTCAGAAAAGATCATTAAAAATTTTGCTAAAAAATTTCAAAAGTACCCAAAAACTCTTTCGCAAATCTGGTCAAAATCTAATCTATGCAAAAATCGGGATATGAAATTTGGCGATGTTAGATCAAGAATTAATGTAGATATACCATTGTTAGCGTAAAGTTTTGTGACAGACTCTCACTTGCGACACTGCTAATGGAGAGTCCTAGCGATGTCACAAATGGTGCAAACTAATATATTACTTCAGCATATAATAACCACCGGAAATATGATTCTCTCGCACAAAGGTCAGTTTAACGTGAGACCGCACATTAGAACTGTTCTCTTTGTTCCATCGGTCATCAGTAGACGCACTGAGGGCACGAGCAGCTAAATATGTAAGTAGCCCAGGTGATATCTTGTTTTCGAGTTCGCAAAATTGGAACTGAATAATTCTATTCAAAATCTCGCTATTATAAGCCGGAGCCGTCGTTCTGATTTTACTCTGTATGCTAGCCCGTGCTAGCTATCCACACGTCGTTTTTGACTCGTATGGTATTCACACATTACAGTGTAAACAGCAGCAAACACACATATCAATTATTACATTGGACGTGTTTAGAACATTAAACAGCATAGACAAAATCCCCTACTTCTATATACTACATATCATACACCGACAGCGTCATAAGCAGTCAACACACATTGAACACAGCAACGCAACATAGCTCTCTGCTGCTTGCAATATATTGTTAGCAAACGGTGCGTGCAATGAAATGCGTTCGTATGTCTAACAGAGACTACGTTCAAATTCAATAAATGACGATTCCAGTGCTGGGTTTACGTAATTTATGTATTTAATCTATTTCAAGTAATATGCTTTGTTACAGTTTTTCGGTGGCGTTGGCTAGACCACGGTTGGCCAATAATTCAAAAAAATTTAATGAAAAAATTGCTCTTTGACCAATATTTGAATATGACCCCTCACAGCGCAATTCTAAGATGTGGCTAAAAGGGACACTTATGACAAATCCAATTGAAATAAATGGGAGATTTATACAAAACTTATTATAGAAAAAGAAGAAGCCTGCCTTTCTTTTAAAGATTTCTCCACTTCCACGAAAAACAAAAAAAAAATGAGTATACTTTCTGGCATTCGCCCTATAA
>WYDF02255670.1:0-19970 GCA_009867245.2 Adranes taylori
CCTCCCTCCATGTACAATAAATATAAAATTGGTTCAAGTTTTGATTTTTGTATTACTCCGGCTTTGTCTTTTGATTTCCTTTTTGATTCTGTTTGCCAAATATAAGTTTGAAAGGCTCTATTCTCCCAAATTTAGTAAATTTCACATTATCTTTATCATTTGTGGCAATAGGTTTAGCAAAATCTATAAAAACCGAAACACATTAATTACGTCTCCAGTGGCTCAATTTCTTACTCAAATTGTATTAACTTAAGTGTAATTTAAATAAACGAAATAAAATTGTGAGTTTTTTCTAAACCAACTTGAGTTAAGAATTTTAAAATTTACAACTATATACAACTTTAAAATTTATTCGTTTCATTAATTTCTACAAATATATACACACAGCATGATGTTAGCTTTCAAAGTGTTAATCTTTAATTAACGTCCACTTTATTAAACTGACAGTTCCTACGCATTTATATATATATATATATATATATATATATATATGCTATGCATGGACACGTCGTCCATACATTCATATAGTTTACTAACGAAGAAATTTGTTTCTGTGTGTGTTTAATTAACGCTTCGGAAAGTAAAAGAAAAAAGAGTATATATATGTTCCTGGACCTCGGGGGCCATGAAACGAACGCAAAAAAAAACAAGGTGAGGTCACGTGCAAGAGGTTAAGCGGCGTCAAAAATCACAAAGTACCATTTAAATTAACATTCCACTCAGTGACAAGCTAAAGGATTTTATGGATCTTGTTGATATGTTTTAATAAGGCAGAAGGTCTATTTGATGCTAGTATACGAGGTGTACATTTATATCTCTGTATATCTGTACTTTGAACGCCAACAGTTTTTGCTTTTAGAAATATTTAAAAATTATACTGTAGCTACCTGACGTACACTTTTTCTGATGTATGCACAAAATTAAGTTTGGTTGAAGTTAAACGAATTTAAAGATCGTTATTTCCGATTATAACTATAATTAGGGCCGTCCCTGATTATTGTTACAGGCAGATGCCTGGAGCGGCAAGGAGTAGGGACGACATTTTTAATTATAGAAAAATCAAAATACTAAAGGGGACATCAAAATCTATGCCTGCCTAGAACGTAAAATAACCTTGGGCCGACCCTAACTATAATGAAACTTAAACAGAAGAAAAGTCACAGCTTTATTTTGATAGCTAAACAAAGTTCATACACATAGAGAAAAAACTTCTGTACAAATCATTTTAAATTTTGATGCGTTATGTATACCGTTGAGAATGCTATATGCATAGCGCAGAAAAAAGGATACTGAATATGTTCCAATATATCAAAACATAATGTGATGTTACCCAGTACCATTCTGTTCCTGATTGAGCATTTGTTATCGGATAACAAATCCCATGAAAATTAATTCAAATAATTTAGATAATAAATAATCCTCAAATATAATATAAATTGACTAATCTAATATAATTCAATCCGCTATATAGCAATTTACTGAAGAAGAGAAAAAAATGCAGATGTTTAATACCAATGCAGTGGAAATAGCTAAGACGCGAATGCAAATATCACATTCATAGGAAGCAATACCCTTATTATATGAGGCTGGTACATTCTGGCACGAGAAATCAGTAACATTGTACGAAACTGCATTTGTAGTTGTTTTGGCCTTTGTCGAATCACTTCCGTAAAAGTCGTCAATTCAGTATATAATTTATTCTCATTGGCTGCTTCTACATTTAAAAGGGTAGCTCCTTTAGCGATCTACTCTTGCACTTTACTCTGATTAGACGAACAACTTATGTTTTTGTACATTTTGAACAGAAGACCAACCCAATATTGATTCTTAAAATTTCCAATAGATCAGAGTTGCTTTCTCATTGGTCATAGTTCTAAACTTCCTAAGATTTTTAGCGAGAAGTTTTGCCCATCGGACTGTCGCATACACAGATGTCACTATCCATAGGCGATATGCCAGGAGCTTCTCCCTGCCAGATAATTTCATATGAAAGGACCTATTCAATTCAGCGTTACCCAGACGCAGTTTCCGTCTTGTGTTGATCGTCTTCGAATGAGCATTTCGCACGTTTAAACTAGCATAATTCGTATTAAATGAAGAAATCTATATCTTGCACTGTGAGCTAAGTCACGGTCTTGAATTTGGTTTGCTCGACGTCAGCATATTGCTTATTTCATTTATTTAAGTTAAATAATTATTTAATCAAGTCATCAGTAAATTTTGTGCACATCAGGTCAAGCATATCGCATTACCATTTGGGCAGAATCTTTCGACCTCTTGCTTTCTTCTTTCTTTTTTTCACTCACTCATATAAATATTTCATAACCCTTCCCTGACACCTACTTCGACAATGCGAAAACAAGGAGATCAACGTCAGAAGTAGAGAAAGGCTAATCCTCCAAGCACACCGAGCTAGCGATGATGACGGGAATAGAACTCCAGAGAGTCCTATCCAGCTGCACAGTCCGCTTAACCCATGCGTGGTGGTAGGTGTGTTTACTACAACCACACCAACATAACAGTGGAAAAAATCACTATTAGATCCCAGTTTGCCGCTTCCGACCATAGCTTCAGGCGATGTGCCACCCACTCCAGGTAAATGATGGATGTACCTTGTGATGGGTGAAGATCATCGTTCACTCCTTTTCACAACATCACAATTCATAACATCAACACAACATCAACTACGCATTGGCTGGATACACTTACAATTTCTTCACTAACCATTCACCGTTCAACAATTTAATTCTTCCGACGTCCGCATAAGAAACTGGGGAGTTAGGAGAGAAGTCGTGTTCTAATCAGAAGAAAATAATAACAAAAATCTAATTATCTCTAGTTCCAACTTTTACTAGCTCACTTTTTGCTCATGGAAGATGGCAATGGAATCATTCTGAGAAGTTTTGAATTATAATTGCATGGACAGCATTGTCAGTTGATTAAAGTCGTGAGTCGAGTCATATCTACGTATCATAAATATTAGTAACAATAAACTTTATTATATTACTACATTATTGCGTATATACATGTGTGTTTACTTATTTATTTAGGGGTTACCTAAATAAACTATTTACTATTTAGGGATTTATCTATTTAGGGATTATCTTGGACAAGAACATGTCATTCCCGTAACATCTGCACGGAATAGCAGCAAAAGCAATGCGCTAAGCAACGGCCTTGCGGAAACTAATACCACTTGTCCAGGGCCCGACGTATTCCAAACGGAATTTCTGATCGGTGTTCTGGAGTCGTCCATGCTAAACGCTGCACCGGCATGGGTAGGGGCTTTGAATGTCCAGGGATCAGCACATCTTTTAACTAAGGTACTCAGTATTGGCCTGCTAGGAGTTACCAATGCCTACAGAACGAGCTCCACGAAAGCTCTGTGCCTAGATGCAGCTAAACCTCTCATTAAACTGCGGGTCATAGAAAAATCAGACATGCACGGATTTCGCAAGGCAAATAAAAACAAGCAAATCCTAGAAGTCGCAAACGCGCTTCCAGTGACAAGTTATATGCACAGTGGCAAAACGAGTGGGAACATTCTAATAAAGGACGATGGACATACACACTCATCCTTAATGTTAAACCTTGGTGTGAAAAGATACAAGCAGACCTCAACCACTACCTTACGCAGCTCTTACCTAGACGCGCCAATTTCAGGTTCTCAGAACGATTTAAGACAGTAACCTCCCCGACATGTACACAGTGCAGCACGGAACACGATGACAGCGTGGAACACACTATCCTCCACTGCCCAGCGTGGAATTCACAAAGGAAACAAGCTACCGACATACTCGGCGATGACTTATCAGCGCTGAACTTCACCGAGAGCCTGACACGGACGGTGCAATCGTGGAAAGCTGGTTTGCAGCTATGTTCCTCCATACTGAAAGGAAAAACTTGCATAACATTCTAAGGAAAAGGTGACTACTGGCCTCTGACGAGTTGATCTGGGCCGCAGCTATCAACGGCCAACAAACGCACCGAGCTTAAAACCCTCGGCCACTACTATTGGCACCAAGATTCCTCCATGCCCGCTGAAGTAATTCTAACGCGCTACCAGGGCGATGGTAGTCCCAAGAGGGTCAGAGAAATGAGCTAAATTCCGCACGGGGTTATTCCGTTTCGGAAGCCCGTTTGCATCTCATTGCCTTGCTGGACAAGTATTTGTACGACAAGAGATGGAAAGAGCAATGCAGACTTCCGTCCTCATCGGCTCCTCACGCAAGCGTGAGGGGTTTGTATTTGCACCTCTAAGATCTCCTCTCCCCCCAAAAAAAATAATAATAAATTTATGTAACAAGCAAACAGAATAAGAAAACAGTATAGTGGTCTGTAGCAAAATCACGATCCTGCTTTAATAAAATCCAGTTCTGTAACACATTTAGCCGAACAGAGTTTCGAAATATATGCAATTTCTGCTATACAATATCCTGCACAGTCTGCTATATAGTATCCGAAGCTTTCTTTCAATCCTCCTGTCTACTTTTTAATGTTTTGTGTAAGCTTAAAACGCCATCGTACTTTGGTACTCTTTTCCCTTTCCTGTCCTAGTTAGTTTGTTTGTTTCTGCTATTGTAAATTCGTTTCATTTCTCGCATAACTAGTTTCAGTAGTCGTAAATTAGATATGACATTAATAGCATTGCTATATACACACCTAGAAGCTGTTGTTCCAATTATACTATGAACTGTTGTGAGTATGATTGTTGTACTACCTATGCCCACTGCGTGAAGAGCCACAGATTCTTTTATGTCAGTTAAGAATACTCGTTTTACTATATGAACCCCTCCTGTTTTTGGAGATTAGCCTTCCTGTCCCCCTGTACTTTCTGTACTTGACATTAGCCTCTACTTGACATTAGCCTTCCAGTACTTCATGTCCTCTTTTACTGCTTTTTCCGCTAATTTCTTCATGTGTTGCGTAAATTTAATACTGGATCCATCGTGACCCAACATACTCACGCGTTTAGATAATTTAACTGTTTGACCCTGCATGTATATATTTGCATCGTGATATAATTCAACATATGTTTGGAGAAATATTATAATGTTAGACATTACCATACAATTATAAGTCCCTTAAAAATTCCTTGATAGATAAACTTGATCGCTGCGATTTCGTAACCCTAATATATCAAGTTAGAAATACATTTACCGCAGACTTTTGTTTTTATACTTCCATAGTCAAGAAATATTATACGAAATTAAGTAACAATTTAAAGAGAATAGAAGATGTTAGCAAGTATTTAATTTATTATCGCTGGCTATAATTAAAAGATAAATTATTTTAATTTAAAAATGTATGTTATACGCCACCAATACTGCTTTGTGTGTGAACGTATACTTCCGCATGGGTTAGAAAAAAACAGAATGTCAGAAACGATATATTTGTATATCCTAACTATTTATGTGGAGCGTAATCAACGCATTTGTATAAGAAGAATGGACGTGTGTGCGTACCGCGTTTGTAGGGCGTGTTATAGGAATAAACGTGTTATAGGAATAATAGTACAGAAGCTTACATACGAGATGTACCGCTATGGTTTGATGTTACCCGCGGTGTAAGGCTGTGTATAAATTTCTATGATAGACCATGAAATAATATGAAATTATATTAAATAGAATTAAATGATAGACCATACCGCGTCGTAAAACAATGAATGAAGGCATCTACACGACTCGTACCGAGAAATAAAACCTGAGCTAGAGCAATTTTGTTTAGCTTACACCGTTTTAGGGTATTGCATGTGTTCAAGAGCTTTACTTCTCCCTCCTTTCTTTTAACCTATTTTCATTTAGCTAAAGTGTATATTTCTGGTATGTGGTTTACACTCAGTTCTGGGTACTGGGCAACGTGATGTATGTGTCTTAGTAGTACTTTCCTTGTCTAACCTATACCTGCCTAAACTGTATACTTCTGACTTATGGTTTACAGCCAGTAGTCACTTAGCGATGAGTGATATCTGTGGTTCCCGGTGTGACACGTATACCGAACTCTCGTTGCCTAACTGTTCCATTATTTATACTGTGTGCTTGAAAATTACTCCCGCTGTATTATCCATAACCTGTACACACATTCCGTATTTTATTTGCGATTGTTTTGTTATTTTATCACCGCATTTGTCATATCCCTTTACATGAACCGCTGTTGTTTTTATATGATTATTCTAATGCATTTGTACTGTTTTATGTAAGCCGCTTGGCTATATTGATTTTATTTATGTAACCGCCATTATTGCTTCATTGATTTAATTATTATTGAGATTTATTTGTGCATTAATATTTTATTTCTGTGTTTGTAACGACTATGAAAAACAATATACGGTTTTGCTAAAAACGCTAGTGCTGTTTCAATCATTAGCATTAAGTTTATTACAGCTGCCCACATGAACACGAATCTGGGTCATCTTTTTCAAAAAATACTTAGTACACCTCTAGTACAATTTACGCCAATATTTTTTTATATTGACCCTGGTAATATCTTTTAATCGCCAAATTCCAAACCAAATCCCAAACTGGAAAAGTGTTATCATCCGCCATTTAAAATTTTCAAATGATAGCTGCTAATCCTATAAACTATTTTTAATAGAGCCCTCAAATAACATTGTGAGGCCATCGTCACGTTTTAAAGCGAATTGAATCAAGATCTAGTAAATCAACATAAATTTAAGCAAGCTATTATATTTCTTAATTTAACAATTCAAAACAAAACAACAAATGGCTTCTACAACCCGTGAAATTAAAATATTCCAAGTGTTATCTGATCATACCTCGTAAAGCTATTTATATGAAGTTCGTAGCAATATAAAAACCAAACGTTTCTAAATTTAGATAGAACATTTTAAGTTTTTTATCATTTTAAACTTCCGACTAAAAAGTTTCTCAGATATTTCTCATTTTTCGCATTTTTCGCTAACATTGGAACCCTATTTGATATCATCTTGAAAACGTTTCTGGTACCACCTATGCCGTAGACATATATGCTTCAATAATATCATCGAAAACAGTTTCTCCGTCGCCTAATTTCACCTTGTTATTATGTTTGTAAATATCTGTTCATAAATAACAGAGATTTGCATTAATTTATTAACTTTGTAATCTTAATCGTTTCAGTTTTATGAAAGATGACTTGTTATATACAATAAGTCTTAATTGATTAATTTGAAACTCTTAAACACATTATGGCTTTTGGGATGATCAGACAGTTTTTAAAGAATCACGTGGCACTCCTTTTCTATAATTACTTCACGAATAAGTAACTTGAGCATAGTTTTAATTACAGCCACACTTTCGTAATTTTAATTTATGTTAAATAAGTTTTATTTTTTATAGAACGTTGAGGGTCTTGTAGGTTATATATTTACGTCTAATGGATTATAAGAATATTCTATAACATATACTACTCTTCTATAAAACTCAAAGCCGGCCCATTTTAATATTATGCTCTACGAAGCTGAATAGGGATTACAATAAAATATTTTATTTTGCGGCGACAAGCATGTTTTTTTCCTTTATTGGTTGCCGCAAAAATGGTATTTGTTTTTCTACGTATGTATAATAAATGATCTGATTTTAATCGCCTCCGTTAAATGACTGACATATAGTTTTACGTTAATAATGCAAAAGTAGTTAGAAAGACTCTTTTCAGAACTAGATATGAAAAGGATTAAGTTGGCAGGCGCGTGTTCGCCGTTGATGATTATGGAGTAATTGTCCAGCAAGTACATGAATCGGGGATGCTAAAATTGCTTCGTCGAGTGAAATGATTGTAGTGCGTAGATCTTTAATCACTGTCGCCTAAAATATACTGAAAGAGCCGAAGGTGATGGTCTTGACGTGTGATAGGGTACAGCCATATTTTGTCCGGGAAATGGGACATCGCCCAGAACCATTGGTTGAAGTGACGAACCTGGTGGAGTCCAACGGATTTTCTATTTGGCGTGGCGATGGATGTGGCATAGGTACTTCTACATCTACTAAATAGGACAGTGTTAGTTGACAACGTTGCTTGATGGGCGTCTCTGGAGTTCGGTTTCTGTCATCTCCGTTGGTGTAAGCTTGGCAGTTGGCCTCTCCCTTCCTATGACGTTGACCTCACTCGCTTTCGCATCAAAGATGCAGATTGTAGGGAAGGGTTTACAAAATATTTATGTTTGAGTGAGAAGAAATGGATATCCAGATAAGATGACGAGAGATCAAAAAATTCAGCCGAAAATTGATAATGCAATATTTATGCCTAATTTAAATAAAATAAGTGACTTGTTGGCGCTTACTTGAGCAAAACATTCTTAATACTGTGAATATGTTCGCTGTTCAAAAGATAGGTCTGATTATTTAAAAAGGGAAATGCTCATCCGAAGGCAACCAACCCAAAGCTCAAAATACGTCAAGTCAGTGCTGAACAATGTGAGCCTTTTAATAATGTCAGCTTTTTATCTTTATCTGTGCCTTTTTAGAACCCTGAGCTTTTACCACAGCCTTTTTTTTATAAACGATACATAATGTACGTGTATATTTTGGTGTACACAATGTACATATACTAAAAGGTGCAGGTAACTTTACATGAAAAAGAGCTCCAAAAGAGCACCCGATTTTGAAATACATAAGGAAGGTCGTAACGCCATTAAAATTATCAGTTGTAACTAGGAAGCCATAAGAAGAAATGTTATAAGATAAGAAACACTTTGCTTGAATTGGCATCTAGTGTACACACCCATGCACAATTTTATTTTTGTTCTGCGACTATGTGTAAACAAAATGTTTGAAGCACTTACGTTAATAATACGCGCTCGAGAAGCGCGCTTGAAACACGTTTGAAACGCCTCAAACATAGAAAATAAAATAGAATCTGCTATATCCACATATACCAGGATCGGGCCCTGGATGACTATATCACCCCCGAAAAACTACTACGTTTCATACATGCACATGCGACGTGGTGTATATACATATCATGTATGTTTGGAACACTTGGGTTCTATTATAAGCTTACATGTACGGAAGCCATCAACTACTTCAAGTATTTTGGACATTAATGACTGTTCTTTGTGCCGGGAAGGGTTATGAAACGGACCATCTCAATGCAGGCGTTATATATTGCATACTGTATCAGTTAGAACGACCGTTGTTACTTTTGTATACATTGGTGCATCATTTGAAGTTCGCCCGAAGATTTTCTGGTTATAAACCGCATAAATTTATTCGTTTAATTATAATATATCATTGATTAATTAATATATCGTTATAACTGTTTTATTCATTTGTCTACTCTGTTGAAGACTGTTCAACCGATACCAAATTAGTATTGTAAGTCATTCTTATATCCATTTTAAACTTTTAGCTCCATTCTTAAGTAATAGGTGATCGCCGATTCTAGACCGCTACCAAGCCACGGACACCTTATCTCAACTCGTTCTAAACAAAAAAATCGAAACTGCGGCATTGGCAAGTCCTCATGCCATTGATAGATCATTGAATTTGACAGCTGTCAAAAAAAACCAACAAGGCGGACGATATAGCATTTCGTGTTGTCATTAAATGGACGGGTAATTAGAATTTTTAAATTTGAAATGTCAACAAGAAAGATGGCAACGAAGCGGAGCGCGCGCGTCCAGGTCATAAGCATTAATTCTACTACGAGGGACACATAAAGCTAATGCACATGGGGCATTTAAAGAATTTCTGAATTTCAAGTCTATTAAAAATATTGAAATGTGTTGAGATACGAGTTGAGATATGGTCCCAGTGGCTTGGTGGCTATCTAGAATCGGCGGTCGTCTACTACTTTCGTCCAAAAGGTTGCAAAAATTGAAATCTGGCTGGAAATTCAACTCAAAAAAGGAGAGATTTTCAGGGAGGAATATTCCGAATCGGTGTAGACTTTCATTTCGAATTCAAATTCGAAATTAAAGTTGTAGCAAGATATACCGATGACGACCGCGAAAGATTTGAGAATATATGCAAATCTGCACAGAACATGTCATATAATGCGCTTTACACAAAACTTTCGTAACACTTACAACAAGAAGGAGAATCTATAAAAGCTATAATCGAAGTCATGAATTCTATTCATCGAAAAAGAGGACTAGTAGGAAAGTTACTACATCGATATTTGGAGTAAACGATCAAGTATATTACGACATAGATGCTCTCGACAGGAATCAGCAACACTTGATGGAGTTGACAACCAAACGATTTATGATTATGTTGTCTCCAATGGCAGTTATTAATGGAATAGAAGAACGAATTTCAGAAAGCTAGAGATGTTTAGGGTCAAATTAAATCAAGGTCTAAATACAATCTGTAAAGTTGAACGATACAATAATATGATAAGAATGAATGAACTAATCCTTCATATGTTTCACGCATAGTTAATAGCTGACTACATCTTAAAGGATCACAATAATCATTATAAAGGTTTAGCAAAAATAAAATATAGCAATGGAAATATTTACTGGTTGAGAAAGTGTTTGAGAAACTAAGTGCAACCAACAACATTTTACCCAAAGAATTAAAAATTATAGAAACTATAAACGTACCAAGTCAAGTAATCAACGGAAATAGTAAGGTAATCGCATACAGCTATTTTCGAATTATAGATATCGAGACATTCGACGTAACGAAAGTTACGCCCGTACCAATACAAGTCGACAATAAGTCATTTATCGCTGCTGACGTTACAAAAATTTTTTTAGGTACAAAAATGATATTTCTAAATATCTCATGAACATCTGCAAAATTGTATGAAAACAACAGAATCGAATTATATTTGTAACCCAGAAATTGTTCAAGGTATGGATGCAAACACAAATTTTATTATTGACGCGACATATAAACGACCGATGTGAACACGTTATCCAAGCACAAATTAAAATCCACAATATGTCAACGATTGACAATGGTAACACATGGATGTTCTTGTCATCTAAGAATCAAGCTATAGCTGTCATATGAAACTGGATGAGATCAGAATTGACTGTAAACACAACAGATATTATTCAGATGCTCAGGACTGTGAATAAATGAATGAAATCATTCTTTTCAATATTCTTTCGTGGGATGTTGCTAACTCTGTTCAATCTTAATTGAACAGAAGTTTTATATAGCTTACTCATCAACATCACATCACGTACGGAAACAAATTGTATAGGTTTATATTTTTGTTCCACGTAAATCGCACACTTTTGGGTTAAACATGTTAAAGTAACTTTAAAGTCAGAAGCTTCCAAAGCATTAAAACATTAGTGGCAGTCTCCTTCAAATGCAAGAGCTACGGGCTTCCAAAGTCTTGTTTAATTTATTCATTTATATAAGATATCGGTAAATATTTTAGTTTTCTAAATTTTGTATTCGAAGTATTAGAGCAAGAGGCTCCAATATACAAATGTAGGTGGCAAGTCCCCCAAGGGAACCAGTTATAGGCTTCCAGAATGTACTTATCTATATAGCATACGTAAACAAATTTTGTAGTTTTCCGTGTAAAAGACTCCCTCGTGGTATGATTAAGAAATTTGTTTGGTAATTTCCGTTTTACAAATGTTTTAATGCAAAATGTTACATTTAATATCTTTATCTTAATAAACAAAAATCAAATGAAATAAAGTACATACTTGGGAATTTAATAGCAAATAATAGTTAATAAGAGCATTCCTTATAAAGTTTTGATTATTCGGACTTTCAAAGTCAATTTAATTATCTCGTCCATGATATAATCTTGTAATATGATGAGACATAATTCAGGTTCTATTATGTGTCTTGTCTGGCTGAGAACTTGCTTCACAATGTTACTTTCATTAACAATAGCTCCGCAGGAGACATATGATACAAAACACATATAAGTACATTGATTTCATTAGATATATGTATGTCTAATTTACTTAAATAAGATCCTAAAATCGAAATCTAACTTGTTACACAAATTCTATATATCTAGTATAAGAAAAAAATGCAGAGTACCCTAAATTTTAAATCATTAGGATCAATTTTTCAATATTGTTCAAGTCATGAACAGGAAAAAATATCATATATTTTTGAAATTATAATAATTATATTATATTACTTTGCTTTAGTGAAATACAACGTTAAGCTATAAAACAAGGAGGTACCGAGAAGATGATACCATCATACTCCATGGTACTTTCACTTATCATTGTATAAAACATTTTGATATTATAGATATGAAAGTAACGAGATATTTGGAGAATCCGGATCACGGATTGGCTCCCTGATATCTCTTAAATAAAGAATCCCCAAATTTCAGGCACAAAAAAAGCTTGTATGAGTTTCAAGTTGTTAAAGTTAAAGTTATTTAAATATATGTGTTCAATTCTCTAAACCATAATAATAAAGTAGTCCTCTAATTTATACAACAGAATTGAGCACTGATTAGTAAAAAGAAACCTAAGTTTATTTGATATTTTAAGATTTAATCTCAATTAAATATTAATCCAATTCTAAATGAAAGATATTTAATATTAGTTGAGCAAAATTGCAAAACTAAACAAATTAATAAACATACATTTTCGTTTAATATCAAAAATTAAATATGTAAGTTATGAGGTCAAGTTGATACATATTTTGCATGTATACTAAATTTACCTACACATTATAACGTGCAAATAGAAATAGCATCTATAGTGTGATTAATTTATTGTTACATTACATCACGTTCATATTGTTTTATATTTGTAATATATATTCTGATGGGTAGTACCAGAAATCAAGTTTATCAGTTAATTGGTATTAAATTATTGTTAATTATTTATCAAAGAGATTTACAAGTTAGTTTTCGATAGGTGTGTTTCACTCAACTCACGTCATTCTAACGGTAAGCTCCACAGTAACTTGACTACCATCTTGTTACGAGCCAATAGTGTAATTTACGACTACCCTTTTGTTCACATATTGTAAGTTGATTATAAGATGACCATAAGACAAAGCACAAATTCTACAACAATGATGAAGGTTCTAATAAATATTGACACATCGGAAAATCACAGTGACAAAAAAGTGGAAAGCATTACACTATAGTTTATTAACGGTTTTGTCCAACATACCATGATCCACAGGTACACATGTCATTTTCTAACAGTTAAGTTGCTTTATTAATAGAACAATACAGTTAATAGACTATTCTATATTTCTATATTTCTTATGAGTACATTTATTGAAAAATTTACATTATATTTATAAAAAAAGACAAAACCAAAACTGTCAGTGAACTAACAAGTGAATTATTATTTGAATAAATACAATCACAGTACTCCTACTCCAATGAAAAAAGCTTGCTTTGATAAAAGATATGTCGACGATATTCTGTGTACTATTGAAGGGAAGAAGGCAAAATGCTTTGTTGATTAAGGATTATTTTAATTCTATCAATCATAATATACAGTTTATTTCCGTTCAATAATATGATCCATTTTATGGATGTAGCAATACATCTTCAAGTCGAAAAGCCTACATTTTAAATTTTCAAAAAGCTAATCGCGGTTGGTTCTAGTCACTCGGCAACAGTAACACCGACGATCAACGCAATGTTACGCGCCTATAGTGGATTCCTCGTATTCCTACCATTTTGGTTATTCATATCGTGTATAAAGATTCAACCCCGCCTCCCCGTTGTACTATAAACCATTTATACATGCTTTCCCATTATTACTGTTTTGTTATTATTATTATCACCGCACATTTGCATATACCGCTTATATTTGGTTTTGTTTATAATAGAATCACTATTGCTAATTTGCTAACCGCCATTAATACGGCATTGATTTAATTTGACATTTGTTTATTGATTTATATTTCTGCATTGCATTTATATTTCTTTCTTTGTATTTTATAAAAACGTTAATCGCTGTATTATTAAAACGCTGTTTTATTAATTAGCAGTTAGAATCTTTTCAGCTGTCCACAAGAACACGAACTCCTGGACTATTCACGTATTCACTCTTAGCTGCCGGTGCCCTCAGCGAGTCCATTAAGGACCGCTGGAACAAAAAGAACGGTTCCAACATGCGGTGTCACGTTAAACTGACCTGGCGCCCGAATTTCCGAAGATTGTTATGTAATAAGATATTAGATTACGCCATCCGTGACAATCGCCAGGACTCTTCGTTAGCAGCGCTGCGAGCGAGTGGCTATCACAACTATCCTCCAACAAGTAATTAAAATGTTTCATTATTACACATTGAGGTGCGATGGCTATCCAAGGGCAACAAAGTTTAATATGTTTTTATGAATTACGAGAAGAACTGATTACCTTTTTGTTTTCAACTGAGCAAAATGAGCAATGACTCTTTAAAAGATGAAAAATGGTGCTCAAAGTTAGCGTTTCCAGCAGATTTGTTCAATCATAATAAATTAACTTTGAGTTTGCAAGGAAGAGATGAAAACCTATTAATATCAACAGATAAAATTAATATCTTCAAAGACAAATTATAATTGTGAAAACGAAGGATAAACGATAAATATTTTACTATGCTTCCACTTGTGTCAAAAACTAAGTATGATAGTGAAATTTAGAAATAATTATCAAAACACTGTCCAATTTACAAGTTAAAATTCTATATTACTTTCCTTTGTTAAATATCAATTAATATGACTGGATTAGGAACCCTTTTGTACTTAGTCTGGATTCAAACAACTCTATTCAATTTAATTTGTAAATAACAGAGGAAACCAAATATATAGAAATACGAAATGATAGGAATTTAGGGATTAATTTTGATCAAACCAATGTCGTTGCTTTTTGGTTTAGTAGGGCCTTTAGTAAGGATTAGTAGGGCCTTTCACAAATAATCTAATACCCGACAATTCAAGTAATCCAAATGTTCTAAACTTTGCTGCATTTCACTCGTTAATTCATATAGCTATAAATGTTCCAATTGTTTTAAATGATTTTGTTGAAGAAGTTAACATTATTAGAGGTTTGGCGTTGTCAAACGGTTATGAAGATAATCAAATCAAAAAAATATTTTTGGATTAACAGAGAAAACAAGTATAACCTGACAAATTTTGAATTAACTCACGGTGCTAAGTTCCATTCTAGTACTTATCGATGATTTTTGTAATCAAATTCCATATTTGTTTAGAAATTTGAATATTGTTATGTAGTATATTATATTTATTTGAACCTTCCTCGTATATTTAGATGAAGTACTTGCATAATTATTTTAAAATTAAATACCTGATATGGAAATTAATTGTTCTATATAAATTATTTTGCGTACGTTTCAATAAATTGTTTTTTAAATAGTTTTAGTAGGTTACAGCAAATACGAAATATATAAGCATTATTTATTATAAAACATTTGAAAATTGCAATTATATGCTGATCTACAAAAAATTCATTTAAAATTGTCATATAAGAATTTTAGAGGGAATAAAAACAGTCTCAGCCTTAAGGTCGGCTTTCTTCAGGATGTTTCAAGACGCAATATACAAGGATAAGAGTGACGAAATAGGGATATGAGTGAGAGAGAAGAGAATTAAAGATTAGATTTTCGAAAGATTCAGCCGAAGAATTTAAATAAATAATTGGGTTATAGCTGATTTGCTGGCATCTAATTATACTACTGACTGTTCTGAATTTTTATTCTAATTTAAACAAAATTGAAGGGCATGAGTCGATGACGCTTATTATTATTATTATTATTATTATTATTATTATTATTATTATCAAGGGCTGTCTGCAAAATACCGCTCCATAGCACTGCAGTCAAACGGCTTATTGTACTTTCCCAGATCGTTTACATACACCAGTGTAAAATACCGTTGGCTTGTACCAGTTTCAATATTTGGTGGTGAAAGCGATTTTGTACGAATTCAGATTTAATTTTCATTGCTCCGAATAGGTCTCTTCTTCTGGATGGCAAAGCTTCACACTCACATAGGATATCACAAACTCGAATAGAATTTGACAAAGCAAATAGACAACAAGATTACAGGGGACGAAATACTTGAAAAGAAATCGGACTGTATATCTGCAGTCTACAATATACACAGAAACTATGGTCATCATAGACTCAGGTTTGTGTAGAGAAGACCCCTCCTATCTTCCCGGAATCTACTCTAGTTGGATTCACAGACGGTTCAAGGGCTTCTGGAAATACGGGAGCAGGAATATACGGAGAACGACCGAAATGCAGAATGTCCTATCCTTTACGCACATTTGTACTAGTCTTTCAGGCCGAAATATATGCAATCTCTATTGCGTTCAGGAAACATAACAAGTAAATACAACAAAAGACGGACTTTTATAATATGTGACAGTCAGCGGGCACAGGATCTTAACAACACCAGAAACGTGTCTGGACTGACGAACGAATGCATAAATGCGTGTCATTCGTGTCAGACTAGAAACGTGTCTACAGACTGACTATGACCAACTCAGTTACAATATGTCTGGAGGAAGACGAGACAGCTCAACATATCCTTGTCGACGCTTACTTAGCGGCCAAAACAGATTCAAGAGTACGAAACTTACTCATTCTACAATAATAGGTTGGTTGCTTATTAGTGAATTATTGCTGATAGAGCTGTGAGAAATTTGTTCCCTCATCAACTATCAGAAATTAGACCTAAAATGCGTCTCGTCAACGCTGGTTTGGGTGGATCCTTTTATATGAAAGAAGCAACTTCTTTACGGTGGGCTTGAACGGCGGCAATTATCGTGGTTTCCGGCAGCACTTGTGTGGGGCCTGGAAGAAATTTCCGCCGAAATCTTTAGGAAATGCAAAGTTTTCACCAATAGGATACGTTTTTTTATCCGTTAGGAATCTTAGGGAACAATATTGCATTGCACCACCCCTCCAACTCCCCGCTCCTCCCGGCAAAATTTATGATATCATAAAATGTTCTCCAATCAGATTTAACGTGCAAGCGAACTTGCGATCAGCGTCCCCCTTCTAATGCCGAACCAACCAATCCGGAAATAGTGGAGGAAATTTTTATATGGATTGCAACGCTCCTTTAAGTAAAATAGAAAAATTCGCTTAATAACAGTTAAGTCAATAAAATTGTCATTGGGGCCAGGAAGCTATGAAAATGTGTCGATTACATGAAGATATCAAAATGCAAGGGACATTATGCTATTAAGGGTTGGCCACTGGTGAATAGAAGATATGTAAAGAACTTGTTCAGCGTTTGAAAGAACAAAAACTTGAAAAAGAGACGGCCTCAAAGCACACCCGTGCAAGAAAACTATAAATTGCCTTTAATCTCCTCCAACACTAATGTCTTTCGTTCTTGAGCAAAACAATAAAAAAACAGGTCCCACGGGAGTGCAACGCTGCGTGACTAGCGCCAGTTATTTCTATCTCTCTCTCTACGTGAACACAATCGACGTTTGTTGTTTCGTTCGATTTTCTTGCCAAAAATCTGTCTGGGGTTATACATCGTATAACTTTTCTTCGTTTAAATTATATTAATTAATTATCAATTCTTGATTGATTTATTTAGTTCATTTCCTGTAAATTAATTGGCTGATGATTATTAGGTTTATTGTTTTATTCCATTTGTAGACTCTGTTCGAGGGTATATACAATATGCCGATAACAAATGCTCATTCAAGTTTTAATAAGTTTCAGTTGATTAACTTTGGTCAATAAAACTAATTTTATCTAACATCCAAATTTGTTAAGGATGTTAGATAAAATTATCTAACATCTTATAAATTCTCTAAAAAGTGCTTTTAAGCGTATGATGTTCAAGTACCTAGTATTATATCTTTGAGTTGTTTTACCCTTGAAAATCTATTATTGTTACATAGCATACAATTACAGTAATAATCAATTATATAATAAATTAATAATACGTAGACAACAAAGTGACATAAGAAAATATTTCTCTTTTATAATAATTCTCAATATCTATTATACTATTATACTAATTTCTAGACAAAGATGACGATATAAGAAAAATGGTATTATTATGTCATAACGCGTCGCTTAATCCGGTCATAGTCCTTGGTCATTGTCTTTCAAACTTTTCTTCACTCTTATATACAAAAGATGCTTACGTTAGGATAATAGATATATTTTTTGCTTTTATCCAACTACTTAATATATTTATTTCAACCAATTTCGATCACAAAATAATTTACTTACTAACTATTGCTCAATGTAAAGATTAAATTACATTCAAAGTTTTTTAAGCAACATTTCAAGAATGCATTACTTTTCCCAATAATTAGCTTATATGATATATTTTTGAAGGACAAGATGACTCTTTTTCTCTTGATTTGTTTGAGCTGTATGTGGTTCAAATATGTTAATAATTTATTTTGCTTTTATTCAATAAATCTATAAAAGTATCAATGTAAAAGAAAGCTTACGTATAGTTTTAATAAGAACTAACTGTCATTTCTATTTATAGAGTGAATTATGAAATTATTATTTCTTATTACTTGTGTCTCGAAACAATGTTTCCACGTCAGGGACTCGAACTCGGACCATTCCAATTGAGCTAACGGGCACTTATTCGTAGATACAAATAATTTTTAATATGTATTTGTTTTTCGTATCTATTAAGATAGGCAACTTATATATCGGGATTTGTTTTGGCCACCTGTTTGCTATCGTCGATCGATTCATTCGTCATCGGGTAGATGGAGCCTGCTTGGTTTTTATTAATTTCTTTTCCGCTTTACTGGCGGTTGCCTGGTTAATTGAATGTTTGATGTTTTGTGGTTAAACACCTTCGCGTTGGCATTACTTAATAGAATAAATTATGAAATTAATATTTCTTATTACCCGGTCCGGTAATCGAACCTGACCTCTCGAGTGCCAGTCGACTGTTCTTCCAATTGAGCTAACAGGCATTTATTCGAAGACAGAAATAATTTTTAATATGTATTTGCTTTCAGTATCTATTAAGATAGGCAACTTATATATCAAGATACGGAAAACTAATACATATTAAAAATTATTTGTGTCTTCGAATAAAGACTCTTAGCTCAATTGAAAGAGCAATCGACCGGCAATAGAGAGGTCCGGGTTCGAGTTCCGGACGGGGTAAATATTTTTTCGGGACAAAAGTAATAAGAAATATTAATTTCTAAATTTACTCTATTAAATAATGCCAGAGTGGAAGTTTAACCACGAAACATTCAAATATTCAATTTCTATTTATGTTTCTAAAACTGAACAACTTGTTAAGGTCTGAAACTGAAATGACTAACAATGATTGGCACATTTATATTTGAGAACTAAGATCTTAATACTAGTAATACTAGAATATCCACAAAGCTTTTATAGGCTGTGTAATGAAAAATACCGAAAACTGAAGCTTTATTCAAACAATTGACTTCTGAAACAACTGGATTAGACACCTAGATTTACGCATCAACAGAGAATAGAATATAAGTTACTTGCGTAACGAAGGATGGACAGATTTACAATAGCCTACAAAATCTGGCTTTATGAAAAGCTTAATATATCGAAATCAGTATTTATCAATTCATTTTATATTGTTTGGTTTGTTACGAAAAACTTTTAATTTTTAGACACAATTTTGCAAATTAGGTTACTATACTGAAACCGAAATAGGCTACTGACCAATTTCCATCATAATCCTTTTTTAATTGATTGACGAATTAAAGTCTCACGCCAGTGGACTTTCAAAAAAATTATACATTTTTAAATTATTTTACAAATTATAGATTTTTGATTTTGTTTTACTTATTCTATTTTGTTACTTACAACATTATATAAATGACACTTAAATATGTTTCATAATTTGCCAAGATAAATCAATTTATTTAGTCAGATTAATAATTAATTCAATTTCTTTATTTATTAGGATTAATACATTTACGATTGCCAAGTCTAAGCGAATCGTTTCACTTGTTAAATTCTTTCTTATTTCTTACACAATACTGACTAAACTTATTATAAACATATTGGGAGAATAGATATCGTTGCAATGTCACAACCTTCATTAAGAAATTAATTATAATAGTTGTTC
>WYDF02255681.1:0-19966 GCA_009867245.2 Adranes taylori
ATATACATTAACTCCGTTCTGAACCTATCATCGGACAAATATTGTTTGATTGAAAACTCTATATATGTTACATGTGTAAAATATTTTTGACAATTCTTTTACAGTGAACTAGAGTAGAATCTCAACTTTTTATGGGTTAGTTGTTTCTATAATTTAAATAGTTGTGGTCAGGCGCATTTGGAGATGAATAAAATTCACAAAATTTATTGTCTCATCTTTGCATGGTGCACATGATGAAATCACTTGAACTTTAACCGACCGTTTTTCAAACTTTCCTAATTAATTAAAACAATGGTTCGACAAAAAATTAGAGTGAAAGTTTGTCAGAAAATGGGTTGCACATACCTGTAATATATACAAGATGGAACAAAAGTCCTCACTCGATTTCCAAAGGCAATAACTTTGTTTGTAAATAAAAGAATTGGTTCTGCTTGTTGATTATGTACATTTCTATGCTTAAATTTTGTTACATTAAGTCACAAAGATAATATCGGTAAAGTTACCGCCGCCAGAGTTGCTGCACATTCGGGTTCGATTCACAAAATTTTCCAAAATTTCTGCCGATAAACTTTCCACTTTTAGTCGGATTTTTGGGACCGCCAAGGTGTGGCTTGTTCGTATAGACCCGACATTTCAAAAACCCCAAAAGAAAGAAGTCTGGAACGGTCAAAAAGGGCGATCTTGTAGGGAAGTACAAATCGCCAAAACAAGAGATTAAACAGGAGGATTTCCAGTGCCCCCGACATGATAATTTGGTTTATTCAGGTATCCGTATATGTGGAAATACGCCTCGTCCCTCATGATAATTTCCAATGGAAAATCATCCTCATCCCGGTCGAGGTTGAGTGAGGGCTTGCCTGAAATTTATGCGCTATATTGGCGGTCCGCAGGCAATAGCTGATGCACTGTTTGGACTTTGTATGGGAACATTTTCAATTCTTTCACCAAAATTAGCTGAAAAGACCGTCTACTGATGCCCAATTACGTGGCTTCTCGTCTAGTTGATGTTTGAGGCTCCGCTTGGGCATCGGCAACCACTGCAGCGATATTCTGAACCAAATGCTATCTCCGGGGCCGGAGACGTCTGCATCTGTCCCGTCTCCTCAAGCTGAGCGACTAAACGCCGCAGTGTTTGCCCACTTGGTGCCAAATGACCAGCGAATCGACGACGAAATGCAGTGAGCCAAAATCACCGATCGATTATTTGTCAAAAACATTCTCACAATTATTCCGCGTTCTTGAGGAGTATAGTGATCTATGGTTTGTCAACGTGTGTTCTGCTTCTGTTTACGTCACAAATGTGAAACTCCCGATGACATAAGACGCCATTTGCAAAAATAAGACAATCTTCCAATAGGGTGATGACTTTTGCGCCACTTAGTAGTAAGTTTTCATTTAAGAAAAATGTGCGGACAACGTCGTTGGCATCCCCTGGCCGCGCTAGAAGCGCGGACAACGCGGAGGCGTAGACAAATATGGGGACTATAAACTGTCAAAGTCAAAGCCCCAATAATGGATTGGATGGTATATGTGTCTAAATCTGTCGGACACTTAAGACGCCTTAATAGTACATTGCACCCTTGCGAAGCCGAGACAGGTCACTAATATGAAGTAAATGAAACACGTTTTAAATGGCGCTAAAAGTAGATATTGGAAAATAGGTAATATAAATTACAATAGATTAGTGTGTCGCATTTCATAAACGCTTGAACTATTTCAGAATGTATAGCATTTCTTTTCAATTAGTCAAGATAAAGAAATATTTACTTTATAACTAATTTAAACTCATCCCGAGGCAACGTGAAACTGTTATCCGTATCTACATAGGAATTGCTTATTAATACAATAATTTGCACATATTATAGAATTTTATAAAACACGTTTGTGCAGAAGTGTAAGATATAATTAGAACATAATTTATTATTCAAATTCAACGTTAACTGATCTCTTGTCAAAAGCAAAGATAACAAGTCGTATTTGTCATGTTCTTCCTCCAGTTATTAAAAATTCAATGTTACTGATATTTAAATTAGTCATAAAATATGTACAGCGTGTTCCATATTGCTAAGAAATATTCAATAACTTCGTAAAATCTCTCAATAAATAACTCTCATAAATATTCCATGACAATGCCGAATTTCTTAATAGATATCTATAAGAGAGAGAGAATATAAGAGGAATTATATGATAAGAGAGGGAAGTAATATGAATAGGAAAGTTGTGTATATGGAGCGAAAAAAATGGGAGCTTTCCTCTGACAGCCTAGAAATAGATTTGTGGTTTACAGGGAAATAATTATGATTCTGAAAATGACAAACCAGACTCTGGGACTGAGATCAAACCAGACTCTGAGAGTTTCAATGATTCGGATCATCATGATTTCTTTGATGTAATTGACGATATAAACACTACGGTACATCAAATCGAAAGAACAGAAAATGAGGTGGTGAAAATGGACGGAAAGTTACTACAGCAGAAGCAATCTGTGAGGATTAAACAAGCTGTTGACGAAAACACATCTATCTACATGTTTTATACCTTATTTACCTTCGAACTGCTAGATATTCTCATCTTCTACACTAATTCGTACATCCACTAATTCTTACATTTTTTACACTAATTCTGTGTAAAGCAAAGGTTGATCTATTTAGTTTTGGTAATGTCATTTTATCTCGTTTATAAAATTTTTTTAGCTCTGTGGATGACAAAACATTAGCATCGAAACACACTACTATAGATTTACTCTGCACTCCTTTGGATTTAATATTTTGCCGTCCTTAGTAACCTATCCGCTCGACAAAATTAAAATAGTGAAAATTACGTGAATTCAAACATTTATTTAAATAAATAGAATATATAATGCATCTGCTCTTATGACAAGCAAAAATATCGACAGATATTAATTTAATAGGTACGTAATATCAATAATTACAACAAATGTCTTAAAAAGCGGCTATTTCAAGATATATACAGCCATTTCACCCATTATTATAAGACATCTTCAGCATCTTGTAATTTGTTTGACAGACTACGATAAAGTCACTAAGGCACAAGCCGGCTACTGTTAGAAATGAAAATTCGTCTTACGAGTTAGTAGTTTGTGAGTGCAACCAGCTTTAGATTTGTACATGAAATTGGTAATTGATGTGTTGCTGATATTAGTATTACTACACCCAAAGGAGAAGTAGGTGAGATAAGGCAAGATTATATCACCTATAGCGACATTAAGTGCAATGAAGACAGACTAGAGAGTTATTACAACTTTTAAACACGCTATTTTCTAGTTCATGCAGAGCGGGCCCGCATAGGAATTAGAATAAATAGAATGTATAGTACACCTGCTCTTATGACAGACAAATATATCGTTTTATCCACAAGATTTTTTTAACTTTTTTATAAACCAAATTGATTGAATTGATGATTTTTTTCCAAGACACTGCGAGTCGTCTATTGTTGAACACACTTGTTTGCAATGATATATAAAATTTAAAAAGAAACTTTGGAGCAATTTTTTTAAAATTAGGGCAAAAGTCATGTACAAAAAAAATTTAAATATGTACAGTGCGTCCATAAAGTAACGCATAAATTCATTATTAGCTAAATAAACATTACTATTAAAAATTCGGGAAACAGGTCGACTTTTTATTTGAATTTACTGTTCTTTAAAATAATAATCTAATATACAGGGTGAACTCCCTTCGCGTGATAAAGTCAGCACCAGTTTTTTTTTAATTGAACATCCGGATTTCCGGATTTCTCTTGCTGAGCTTATTCCAAAAATGTATCATACGTTGCTTCAAATTGTTACAGGGTGGACAAAAATACAAAATAAACAAAATAAATTGCCCGCTAGATCACCTGATCTGAGCCCATTAGACTTCTTTTTATAGGTTATTTAAAATGTAGTCTATATTAACAGACCTGAAAACATGCGTGAGCTAAAAGAGCGAATCGGGCAAGAAATGCAGAGCATAACGGATGTTATGCTACAAAATGTTAGAGACGAATGTATTGCTCGGTTAAGTCATTGTTTATTGGTCAATGGAGAACAATTTGAACATTTATTCTAAATTCTCTTTTGTTTGTTTTTGGTAGTGTATCACATTAGTTTCATAACTACGTCATTGAATTAAATTTATTTATTACGTAAATTCTTCATTTCTTTTGTTTATTTTGTATTTTTGTTTGTGGCAGTTTGAAGCAACGTATGATATATTTTTGGAATAAGCTCAGCAAAATGGGGTGTTCCATTAAAAAAACTGGTAATGACGTCATCAAACAAAGGGAGTTCACTGTATATGTTAAATCTTCAGTTTACCAAAACATCTTTGACATAAAATCGACTAACAACTCTTTTTTGTATGTAGATAGATGAATGTGGAGGGTAGTTTTACCAGGTGCGCAATGAACAGCTACGAGGTTCTAGTAAAGAGTGAACTACTTTCACAAGGGTTGTTTTAGAAATTAAATTATACAAATTATTAAACATCTTACACTCTTCCAGAATTGTAACATATACTACATGTATGTGCCGTAGAGTGCACATTCTTATTGTTATGAGTCAGCATTATCAAATCTCTAGATTTAGTAATAATATTTGATGATTGAAAACATATAATTAAAATAAATATATGCTTTGAGGGTATATCAAAATTCTTTCGCATGTTGCACGATTTGCAACAAGTGTTAAAAAAATAAGAACACAAAAATGAGTGAAAAGTTAAAAAGCGGTCTTGAAGGCGGACGTTGTCATCTGTAAAAATCATAAATAATACGCTCGCATAAAATACTAACTGACAATTTAATAGCTAGTCAAGTTCGTAAGCTCACGTATTTCTCATTTCTGTATTAATACTTATAATTATAAATCCTGTTAGCGCCAAAACCAACTATACTAATTAAAGTTATTAATAGTTTAAAGAAATTACAGCTAATAACTTTTTTTACATTAATGCATCGTGATATTAAGGGTGAGTAATGAGAAAATGAATCCTACACATTAATGTCTCAAATAATTATTACATTTAAAATTATTATGTCCATCAAAAGAAATACCAGACCTTGAATTAAAACGCCAATTTAAAATCTTGTAGTAGTTCATTAATTCTTTGAAGTGTGAACAAAGACCACACATAGATCAGAAACGTCACTAATAACAGAAATGTTATTTTATTTAGAAGGGAAATTATCTGAACAATAATTATTTTGTGTATGCTGTAATTAAATATCAACAATTAAGTTACATCGATCGATCACTACATCCTAATCGAATAGACCTAGTATAAGGAAAAACAATAAGCGACCATATATGAAACATAATCCAATTATTGCCAAATAAAATAAATACCACATATATATATATATATATATATATATATATATATATGTATATACGGTCGATTATAATAAAATGTCATATATTAATCGCGCTTCTGTTGTTTGCTATTTCATTATAAACGTTGGATAGAAACGTGTCGTCCAAATATCATTTAAATTTCGTAAGCGAGGTGAGTTTTCACAATTTCTAACATATATAATGGAAAGCGATGAGAAACCACCCATGGTATATAAGTATCACGCCCTTTTGTCACATCTGAAGCAACAGTAATAAACTAGATAAATTGCCTTACCAGTAAAAAGAGATAATTGCTGCAATTGATTCCAAATATGGATTTTCTGGGGTGTTTACGAAAATACCAAAGAAAAATCTTTTCGGAAGAAAATAGATTCTCTAAGGTATTTATCAGAATACATAAAAATGCTTTTCGATATGTAGGACATCGAAAAAACATATGTAACGTAGCATGTTACTCTGAATAATTAATTTCTTTAAGTAAATAAATTACGTAAAAAGGTCTGCACTGGGCCGCAGCCAGTTGTTAAATTTAAACCTAGTTATACTAAATGAGAATTATTTATTCAGATTAAATAAATAATTATTATTTTGTGTCGCTTCAAGATAAAACTTCTTTTCTGTTTTGGAATAGACATATCAGAGTTGGGATTGTTTGGGGTACACTATAAAGGGAAAATCTAATTGTATGAATCTAAGAGAGATAGCTGACGCTTGTTTTACTGGTCCGAATGTTGAGTACGTGGTACTATGATGCACGTTAGTTGCGTGTATGTGTACATTTGTGGAAATATTGATCTGGTTCGTCGCTTGCTATTATTATGTAGCGTGTGATATTGATAATAAGTTGGCAGAGCACCGTTCACTGTTACGTTATGATATACTGCATTACTACTGCTCGCTACTGCTGGTCCGTTGTTTCCACTGTAAGCGTGGGAAAGCCCCTAGATATTTTGCGTATAGCTTCATACGACCCTTATCGCGGAGTAAAACTTGACGGAAGACTCTCGTTTGAATTTGTATAGAATGATTTAGTTCATTTGCGAACTCGAAGATAGCCGTCTAGAAGTAGTAGCCAGCACCAGAACGACCAGCCAAGGCAGCCATGCTGAGATACCGGGCAGATCGACAGCCAACAACAATCGCTGGGATAATGATATATTTGGTGAGAGATTTTCTATCGTATCCTGCTTGATTGAATTGCATGGTTTATTTATGAATAGGTAATTTATGAATATGTTGAATAGGTTTATTTCTCTTCTTATCCTTTTCCACCAACCTACTTTCCTTCTCTAACCTATACCCTTCCGAGAGTGTATACTTCTGACTTGTGGTTCACAGTCAGTCGTAATCACTTCACCAACGTAGCATCTATGGTTTACGGTGTCACGCGACTTAATGGTACTTTCCTCTTCTAATCTATACTCTATGGAGAATGTATACTTCGTCTGATAAGGCCGATGAGCTCCTCTTCTGAAGCTTTATTGTCATCTACACCACCCATATACTTGTTCTAGTTGTTGATGACTCTTGGTTGGCATACCTCAATCTTAGCTCTATTTTCTTTGCTCTAGTGGTTCAGGTGAGTTAGTAGATAAACTTCATCAATGTTGGTTTTACACACCAACAGACACACTTGCCATCTTTCCATTTTCAACGGTGACCTAGTTTTATGAATCGAATTTCTAGTCGAAAAAACCTCTCGCTTGCTTGTATACTACTTTAGTTGGCGTCAATGGACACTTAGACCTGTTCTTAGATCTGTTCCCGTGGCTCGAAATCTTTAAATCCTTGCTCACGAAGCTTGATTAAGAAATTGCTCGTGAAGACATTGTCGAAATATACGCTACAACTTCTTGGGTCTTATACAATCGATAACATGATGTTCAGTACAAGTCTGGTGCCGAGAAGCAATTCAGATGATTCTTCTTTTCCACAAAAATTAGTTTCAAAATCGAGCGCCGGAGGGATGTAGAACATTGTTTTGATCTCAGAAAACTTAAAAACAACGTGTAATGATTCTAAAGTTGTAGCAATACCCTAATCTAGCATGCAAAGATGTATCAATACCCTTTTCCTCCACGCAGTCCCCGCAGCTTGAAGCGAATCGAATTGGCTTGGCGCGTATAAATTGCTTGATGCAATGCATACCGTACTATTTCACAATCATTTCATCAACAGAGAGGTGCTTTCGAATATACCTCACGTTTTAAACTTCTCGTTGATCGTCTAAAAAAGAAGCTTTATCTTAAAAGTCATGCTTGTTTTCGTTTGCCTTTAAATTGTCCGCAAAATGTATGACAGATTTTATTTCAGAATATGTGCTTCAATTGAAAGCTCCCTTTACAAGAGAAATATCTAGATCTGTTCTCTCATACCAATACTCGCGTTCACTTGGAAGGGTGTGATAATCATTGACATTTGGGAATCCGATAAAGGTCTTCAGCTCGTCAACGGAAATATCATAATCAGGCATATTCTCCTTACAAATGTTTGGAGGTTCATTGTGGGCATAAGTAGGCGAAATTTCTTCCCATTTTGCAGCTGAGATAAGCTCACCTGCCGTTTTGCCTTCTTTGTAAACACCGATAAGGGAACGTTATCTCCTTCATATAACTCGTCTTCTGTCTTCTGCTGTTTCCACCTCTATTCCACCTGAAAATCAACATCAAGTTACATTATCCTGCGTTGGATTACTTGAATAAATGTGTTTACCATGAATGTCATTTACAACTGGCAGATCCATAACATTTTCATCAATTTCGTCATCATTTGTCAATTCGTCAACATATGGTGGTAATGCTAGAATGCCGGCTTCACATTCATTTGACTCCAGATATTGCAGTGCCTCCTCCAAAGTCTTAAAATACCGCCGTTAGTCCATTTTGGCACAAACAAAAATATCGGAGTTTAAAACACAGATCTCCCCAGTGGTCTTATTTGAGGACAGCAATGTTTTCTTACCTTTGGATAAAAGCTTCTAATAAACTAATTTCAGTTTTTCCTCAGCAGCGTGAAAGCAGTATCCCCTGAGAAATATTTGAACTATTTTTTGAGATTACAGTATTTGTTGATGAACCGTAGCACGATATGACAAATAACCTTGTTTAAACTGGTAAACACGTTGTGATATTTGATATTCGAAACTGGCTACGTTGGCGAATCTGACCCCATTTCTAATTCAATTTATGTAAGTGAGGTTAGGATCAACAAATATTATCCTTGAAACGAGAAAATTAATATATATTTTTTTAATTATACAATTAATTAACAAACACTTTAAATAGCAAATGAAAATATTAAAACATTTAGGTTTAAAAAATGAATAACTAATTAAGCGAGTAAGAACTCATATATGTTTTTTATATTACTTGCATTAACTGCATGCATGCGTTTTTTACTTCTATCCGTTCTCTTCTTATAAGTATAAGCGGGAAAACATTCAACGAATTAAATTTATTTGACGGTTTATGTTATATTGATTACTAAATTAATACAATGTTAATTAAATTATATTTAATTGATTAACCGATAATAAACTTGAACAAATTTCAAGGTTTAACATATTTTGTGTTAAATAAATGAATGGAATATTTGGAACACTCTGAATTTTAATTAAATATAATTGTGTTGGTTTATTGTGGTACTTGATTGTTAGGTTTAGAAGATCTTTGTTGGATTATGTATTCGCCTGTTCTTTTAGTGCTTTGGAAAGGATTGATGTACATGGGCAAGAGGGTTTGTTGTAGGTGATCATGTATAGAATATCTTTAGTACCGTAAAAGTCAGTTTGGACTTTTACCAGATTAAATATTTGTCTGTTCTAACTCCGAAATAACTAATGTCAGTACTGCCAACGTGTTACAGGCTAACTAATCCAACATAAATTAATTATAACAAATCGATAATAACAACAAATCAATTTAGTAATAATTAATTATCATTTATTATAAATAGTAAATAAAATTTTATTTGTAAAAGATAAATGGCACGAAGTCATCAAACGCACCGCTCCATGCAAAATAAATAATCCTGACATCATACCCCTTAACACGGAAGCATAATAAACATACATTATACATATGCCGATTTGCATAGAAAAATAATAGTCAAACGTTCCGTCCTTGTGTGCGACAGAAAAGACAAAGCACACCGCTTATGTGATCTCACGCCGCTACTGTTATATGAAATACCGACAAATATCGGAATCCTTTATCCTAGTTATGTATGTATGTGCATCTACACCAACAGTATATTTCCTATTTCTCACGCATGATTTGCTTCTCATCCTTTTGTCTTTTCGGAAAATTCTCTCATTGGATGATAGTTCTACGAATTTTAGCAGAAGGCGTTTCGATGCCAGGATTTTTGTCACACAAACTGTTTAGGCCCACTTATGTTTTTGTCAACAAAATAATACAACATTGATCTTTAGAGATCTCAACGGACCAAAGAAATTTTTCTATTGGTCGTAGTTCAAAGCGGTAGTACCTAAAATTTTCTAGCATAAGTTTTCTTCAAGGCATCTCATCGCTGGCTACATCGAATGGCACCGACGCTGGTAACACGTCAGAAGAACTTGCTGCCAGGTCATGTCGTATAAAAGGACCTATCCTATCCAGCGTTCATTAGACGTATTTTGGGTCTTGTGATAGTCACTTTCGAGCGAGCAAAGTCGCACGGCTAAATTAATTTTCTATGAATGATCAAACCTATTTTTTTAACAGCGAGCAAAATTCGTAATCAAAGTAAGCGCCAATAGCACTTTACTTATTTTATTTAATTAAATAAAAATTAAAATAAACTGAAATCTATAGTAATTCTACGAACAACAAGGTCAAATATATCTAGATACTACTGAATCTTCCGTTGCTTACTCACTTCTTATTTCAATTATTCGTCGAAATCAAACTGTTTATTGGATGTAAAAGTTAGATATTGAGTCGTACTTGTATTCAGCTTGAGATCGTTCACAAAGTCCCACATTCTCGCGTCTTTAATTAACACTCTAAGGTCCATGTTCTTTAACTTTCCAATGATATCAAGTTTCCTTGATAGCTTTATTATTTATTATATTTATAAATGACAGTTAAGTAAGAATAGTTAATATAAATATACAGCTCTAGCTTTTACTAGTATTTTGTAAATATATAAATATTGTCTAAATTAACATCGTTCACTCTTTTTTATCCATGACAAAGCACAATAGGTCCGATTTAATTTAGTCCAAATTTGAGTCCTCTTTTCATTAAAGTGTCACGCACTATTTTATTCATGACACTTTTTAAAGGTTTTATAATTCAATCGCTCGCATAAATCACTATGAGGATATAATATAATTTAATTTTAGGACTTTTTTTAGGTCGAGCATGAAATATGTTTCTAACCCTTAATTTTTTATCATCGTGATTTTATTATTTAAACGGCAACCACCCTTTTTACTATTTATAAAATTTATGTGATGTTGATATTTGTTTTGTGTGTACTAAACGTGTTTTGATATATTTCAATTGACTCAATTGTACAATTCAAAATCAATGGCCGCAAAACTTGTTTTAAGGTTTTGTAAGACTGGACCAATTCAAAATGTTGCGTGTAATTATAAACAATTTTACAAGTGTGCATATATCGCACCTGATTCTACAGTTCATGTAGAGTAATGGCCGATATGTTTTGACATCTCACTAACGAAATATTTTATTACATTAAATTTGGTTTATAATTTGATAAAAACACTTTATTAATAATTGCATGTATATGAGGAAGTGTTACATATGGTCGCTAGTAATCTATTGAGATGTGCTGTATTAATTGCATCGAAACGTCGATGTCATTGTAATTGTAGATATTTATACGTTTGATAGAATAAGCAGAACACAAAATCTATATAACAAATTTAGAATAAGATTTAGAGATTTAGAATAAGATTCAGTGAAAATAGTTGATATAATTACAAAAAAAAAGTGATTTAATTGATGGCAATGTCGTAGCTAGAAATTTTTAGAGTGGGGTGCTGAAAATTTTATTAAGAAAACTAAAAGTTTAATTTAATTATTTTTAATTTTCATCTTATATTAAAAGTGGTATTATAATATAAAAGAAACAAAAATTAACATTTAAATTGCCGTACCAGTTTATATTCCGATTCTTCTTGATTTTCTTTGGCATGCTGATCAATAACTTCATCGCTGCCTTTAATAGCAATTACGTGATGAATTACCTTATTTCTTAAATAAGTTTAATTTTCCAGCAAAGTGGAAAATTACCATTCAATATTTGCATTAGACACAGGAATATTGATAAAATATTTAAGAATGTAAAAACATTAGGAAATATATTCATGTTCCAAGTGCGTAACGTATCCAGAGCATTTTTGGAAAATTTTCTTTTATTTTGCTTGCCGACATCCATTTTTCTTCCTACAGCTTTTACAATATCCGTTGGAGAGTATACATCTTTTTGGTAATAATCGATTAACGTTTAAATCTGCCTATCTCTATCGAAGCTTCTATTGTTCTTGTATATTATGGTATCATATTAGGGTGGTTTGGCGGAAATCGAGCTTAAGTAAGAAAACGCACGATTTTTGTTTTCCGTCATTTATTTTCAACATAGCTCCCTTTTAAGGCAATACACTTTTCAAGACGACATTTCAAAGTCTTCATCGCTTCCGAAACGTAATATTGCTCTAGCTGTTCAAAGTAGTGGGAAGTTTTGGTCATCACTTCATCGTTTATTGCAAAACGGCCTCATCCGAGGTATTTTTTTTTAGGCTATGAACAGGAAGAACTCGCAAGGTGCTAGATTTGGTGAATACGGTGTGGGTGATCGATAAATTCGTAGCCCATTTGGTTCAATTCTGGCTGCACGATAGGCATTCTAGGAGCTCATGAATGGAAGAGTTGCGTTGTCATGATGACTATTTGCGAGTCAAACCAGGGCGTTTTTTCTTCCATTCGGCGTCGAAACGGTGCACTAATGCTGCGTAGTAATCGCCAGTTATGAGTTTATCCCTTGCCAAGTAATCAATAAGAATAATGCTTTTCGCATCCCAAATATGTCGCCATCACCTTACCGGCGAACCCGGTTGCCTTTACCTTCTTCGGTAGATTTTCGCCTTTTTTTCTCCATTGCTTTGACGGTTCCTTCATCTCCGGAGTGCATAATGGAACCACGTGTCATCAGCAGTGACGTATCGATGAAAAACATCCTTAGAATCATGTTTATCTTCGCCAAAAGCTTCTCGAAATCTGTCACATGTGTGCAGATAGAGAGTAACCGCGGCACCCATCGCGCGAGAATCTTTTTCATATGTGTGATGGCGTGTACGCGCTTAGTTATATTTGCAGCCTCTGCTAGACACGAATTTTGATTCGATGGTTTGCCATATTTATATCTTGGATTTTGTTGACGATTTCTGGTGTAGTGACGATATTTTAGGGCCCTGGGTGTGGTCAACATCAAAAACACTCGTACGACCACGAACGAATTCAGTTTTCCAAAATTTAACTATTGCTATTAGGTCGCGCAGGGTTGTCATAGACAATATACAGTTCAGCTTTTATTTCTGCGTTGTTTTCCCTTTCTTGTAAAGGAACTTAATCACTGAACGATATTCGACTTTTTCCATTTTTCACAAAACACGAAAGTTGCTTGGTTGTGACGGCTGTAAAAACCAAACTAGTTGTTCTTTTAGCTTCAAATTTTGAAAGATGCAATGTGTTAGATGTCAGATGTCAAAACAGTATGGCGTTCGATGTCACGTAATGGAACGATGGAACGCTGAAAAGCAAGCCACTCTACCCGCCACCCCCCTATTCTATAAAACCATTATCTAATTAAATCCATCGAGAACCATTTATTAAACGCAATTTGTAAAATAGTTTTTTATTCTTTACCAAAGTTTTCACAATTTAATGATATTAACAAACGTCTATGAAAAGCTGAATTGAAAAACGTCTTCGTATGGCTCTTAATATGAATCAAGAACAATGATTTGAATTTGTTTCCAACATCTTAGTTTCTAATTTATTCATAAACAAATCCGCCAACCTGCATCTTTTTCGGCTTAATGAGGAGCCTGTTACCAAACCTTCTCTGTTCATATATAATTTATTATGAAATGAAAAAAGTTCTGTTGGAAGGTTACTTTCAACAATAAGAAAATAACTTTTTGATCCCAAATAGATAAACTTGAATGTGCCAAGAGACAATCTACTATTTTCAAACAAGCCTAAACTGGAACTGTCGTAATTCGTAAATTAATTTGTTACAAAAGGTTTTTATATAGATCGTGCACATATATCTTATTTGCAATTTAAAATAAACTAACGTATGACGAACGCTCCTTTCGGATTTCTTCCTCCTCGTCAGATACATCTGACATTTAGCCACAGGCGCTCACCTTATAAAAGGTGTATTTTTCTCATTGTACCGTTAATAAATCTAAAGAATATTATGCAAGTTGGCCGGCATACCAATTTTTACAAATAACTCCATTGCCATCGTGTACTTACTTGCAAATAAGTATTGTCACGTATTTTGTAGGGCGGAGGCTTGCTTTCCTACGTGAGATGGGTGAGGAGGTCTTCTTGTATCGGTTATCGTAAGAATCCCCTGTTCATAATTACAGGTACTTGAAGTCCTTTGTTATTTTATAAGATAGCACTTTAGTTTAACTAGTTCTAGCAAAGTTATTAATCGAATACTTGATGCGAAACGATCTAATTTAAATCCCCTAGTTAGTCCACTTACTAAAGAATAAAATACTAGGCCTGTCCATCGCTAAGTTGGACGTGCCGTTTAGATTTAATTGTGCCTTCCGTGGCTGAGCAATTACTGGTAACGTCAATATTTAACGATAGTCATAAGCCTTAATAATTCAGGCAGCAGAAATGAAACAGTTATGAAACTTAATTAAATTGTATTTGTTGTAAAAAACGTTTACATGTAATCCAGTGACATGGTCATTCTTTCCCATACGTAAAATAAAGTACTCAACGCTTTGCAATTAATAATATAAATCAACACTTGAATAAAAGTGGCTTTATGTTTGTTCAGTTACATCAAAGAAATGTTAAACTAGGTACTTACAGATTTTGCCGCTGTACACAAAGAAATTATCCATTAATTTAGAGTAACGCATCATTATCTTAATTATATATTTGTATTGCTTTTAGCTATACCTTGATCAATAAACTTGTTAGTAATTACACTCGACTTTACTTTATTCATCAAAATTATACTCAAAGATAATTTATCTGAATTATTCCCAAAAATATTAATGCTAAGTCCTGCGCTACATTAGACAAATGCATAATAAAATACTTAATAAATTTTTGATCACACTTTTATTAGACATCACTTCACGTTTTTATTTAATTTTTATTCTAATATTATTTAATTTCGGATTATTATTTCGCTACTTAGTTGGGCATTACGACCTGTGGCGGACGCCCGGAGTTACCAGCCCTCTACTAGAACTGGGCATCGTTTTATACATACTGTTCCCCTTCCACATACCGATATGCATATTTTTCGTCTGATTAATTTGTATATAATTAACATATTATAGAATCTTTGAGGTGGGTGATTTGCGGAAATGTATTGACCAATAGTTCCATGTTTCGTGCTATAGTGCTGCCCCATTTGGAGGGAAATCATCCGGAGTTAAAGGATAAGACGTGAGATTTCTTCAGGAGAAAGTAATTGAAGCTTCCTACCGGATAAGTAACCGTATAGCTCAAGATTGACGTGATTGAGACACTTATTAGTCGCATCAGGTGTATAAAATTCGCACTACAAATAGATGAATAGACTCACGTCGCTGGCTTTGGCGATTTTAGTGATATTTATTCATTATGTTTAGTTACAAAGCTATCAGGGGGGGTCTTCTTCTTTGCAGATCTCTACCAACCAACACAACAGGGCGTGAAATATTTAATCTTTTGGATGAATTCTTCTCATCTAATCAAATACCGTAAGAATGCGGATATATGTACTAATTGCGTCAAGGCAATGATGGGTCACAATGCTGGAGCCATTGCCATAATTAAAGGAAAGGCAAAGAATTGTAGCAGACCCATTGCGTTCTTCATAGACTCGAGCGGAATGCCTTCTGAGCTTATGATGGTGTTGAATGATGCAATAAAAATAATAAACTACATAAAATCGCGACCTCTCAAACGTAGGCTCTTCAAACTAATGTGTGAAGATATGGGAAATCACCTTAACGCAATCCTGTTGCATCTGTGTGGTAAAGCGTTGGCTCGTTTGATGGAACTGCGTGCAGAGCTAACGGTAGCTTTGATGGATCATAACGCTCCATTGGCGACAATTTTAAATAATGACTGCGTATGCAACTTGGGGTATTTGCGTGACATTTTCAGCAAATTGAACGAAATGAATCTATAATTGCAAGGAAAAACTGCTACAGTTTTTAATAAAAATGAAAAAGTGTTTAATTTTAATAGGAAACTTATGTATTGGTTGGAGTGCGTAGAAAAGAAATATATCGATTATTTCCTTCTTATAAAAAAGCTTCCACAATTGAAATAATATCAAGCTGCAAGAAAAAATACAGAAAAACATTAAGTTGCATCTCGAAGCCTTAAAAGACTCGCCTGAAAATTATTTTCCGACAGCTCAAGAGAAGGTGCTTGATGACTTTATGTGGGTACAGAATGTGTTAAGCGTGAACAAAAAACCACCCAGCTTAAACTCAGCAGAATACGAGGTTCTTATAGATTTGATATTTTTCAGCGAACTAAAAATTTCGTTTCAAGACCAAAGTCTACCGGAGTTTCATCTAAATTTACAAGATGAATTCAAAATCCTGTTCGAGACAGTGAAATTAGCATTACTACACCTTTCTCAACTACATATCTTTGTGAAGCGGGATTCTCCGCATATACAAAGTACAGAAATTGCTTAAATGCAGAACCAGAAATTTCGCCTACAATTTGGATCGATTGCCCCTAATATAAGAAAACTGTGTACAAAAATACAAACACTGATGTCTTATTAAACTTAAAATATTATTTTATATTGTCATGTCAATTGTTCCACCCCCTTCTTTCCAAACATTACTTCTGCTCACTATTATTTGTAAAACATAGGTAGGTAGGCATAAGGGGCTCCGCCACAGAAATTGATTCTACAAAGGGCTCCGCAAGTCAAAAAGTTTGGGAAGCGCTGTTCCAAGCAATTAAGTAAAATGTCGTTTCGAGTCATTCAAGTCAGACATTTTCGTTATCCCTATTTCTGAATAAGATATTGCTATCAACATACGGGAAGTGTATACACTGTAAATCCGGATATTCTGGAAAACAATATTATCTATTTAAAGAAACATGTTGGAAATATCTGTAGTTCAAATTGCATTATCTGCAATTTTATTTCATAGCAGATTTTTTCTCTAGAGAACGCATTTTTAATTTGAAAAAATTCAATCATGTAGTTGAAACTGTCCGAATGGGTGGGTTATTGTCAACTAACTATACGGTTTGTCGCATTGAAAGCGTTATAACTAACCAGTGTGCTCCATATGGGAGAATTACGTATATACGTATCCAACGCCAATACGTGCCACAAGCGAAACAATAGTCAATAAAAGCATTCTAAACGATGCGGATTTCGTATCTGATTCAAAAGCGCGCGAGAAGTTTAAAGCACATTCACACTAACGTTTCATATATTTCATATCACGATAAAGTATATTATTTATTTTATAATGCCCTTTTGTATAATAATTTTCAATACAGTCTTATCTGAAAATATTATTTATTAGGCTATATTTTATTCTAAAGTTTGTTTTGTGGAATTTTCTTTTACTGTTTTATGAAAACGATTATTTAGCAATTAAGTTTTAGTAAATATACATACCTTCTTATTTAAATATAAGCTATTGTACTATTGAATTAGCGCAGATCGCTTTAAAGTCTATGTTGATTATATTAATTATGTATATTTACGAGTATTCTACAGCTAGCGCTGTGTTTCGCAACCTTGTTTCCATTTGCTTCTTTGTTTCCAATCTCGTCTCTTCCAAATGGTTTGTTATATCTGCCGTTCACGTTAGTGTCGGTCGTGCTTTCTTTCTGTAAGTTGATGGAATGTACTCCCACGTACGCTTTGGTAGCCGAGAAGAATCCTTTCGTCCTTTTAAGCCTTTTACTGTCAATCGGCTCGAGCACATTTATATCGACTGTCATTTACTATCAAATATTTATATCTCAGTTTCTCCTCCTACCTAACTTTGTAGGTTCGCAACTATGTCACTAGAAGTCGTTTTCCACAGCACGAATCTTGCTTTGGTTCCTGTTGCTGAGCACCCAAACTTCCGGTAAGTATGCTCTCAACAATGGTTTTGTAGATTTCTTTACTGCTTCCAGATTGTACCATTTAAGTGTCTAGTAACAGATCTGGTGTGCTGTGATCTTATTTGTTATTTCTTTGTCTATATTTTGTAAATATTTGTACTGTTCGACATTTTGTATTTTGTTGACATCTATTTTGACTTCTTTGTCTCGCTTGTTGTTACTGGACCCTTGGATTAGCCTGTATTCGGTTTTGATCAGATTTTTTGTAAGTCCCTTTGCAGTGCAATCTTCCACCAGTTTCCCAAGCAAATAATTTATGTTGATGTTATCTAGGGCTACAATCACGTGGTTGTCGGCAAACCATAAGGTATACAGAATTGTTTTGCCCAATTATATTCCCATACTGCTACATTTCTGTTTCCATCGGCGCAATATTCCAGTCAGATATATTTTAAAAAGAGTGGGTGCGATGCTGCATCCTCGTCTGACACCTTTTGCAATATGTGTTTAATTGTCCATCTCTTGCATTAGCGATCTAGTTGGTACACTGTCATTTGCTTTCTCTAGGTCTATAAATATTACATGGGTTTCAAGGTTGTGCATTAGCCTTTTTTCGAATACTTTCTGCAGACACAAAACGTTGTGGACCGGCTCGGAATCCGCTCTGAAATTAGTCTTCTTTATATTCTTATTCAAGCTTGGTTTTTAGTATTTCTCCATATAGTCCGGCGTAATTAATTTGTAACACTCAATCCCCTGTAATTTTGCTGATTTTCGGTCTCCCTTTTTGTATATATTCTATATATACTCCACCTGCCCATAAACATACGTTGAGCACATAGGTTATAAATTAAATTAGCTGTTCTCATCCATATTTTATCAGATCTCTTGGTATCTCAAGTGATCCAGGTGCCCTTCCATTGTAATCTTATGCGTGCTTTCTTAACTTCGTCTATAGTGATTACAGAGGAGACATCTGAAGTAACTGAGTTCAGGGATTCGTTGATTGTGCCTTTGTCTTCCAGGAATTGGGGTCTATTTTCTTGTAGTAAGGAATTGTAGTGTCGTAACCATATCTCGGTAGATTTGATTTTTCTGTCCGATCGGTTCTCACACTTTTAAAAGTTTTCCAAGCTTCCTTAGATTTTGTACATCCTAAAAAACCATCTATATATTCGCATCGTTTATGCGTGACTCAGTTTTAGTGTCCTTGACTTCTCTTCTGGTTTTATAGTACTGGTACTTTGTCCCATCATCTTTTGTAGCCTGCCAGGTGCTTATCTTTGAAATTTGTCCACGCCTCCTACAGCAGCCGTACATTCTTCCTTGCAGCGCATCTCCTCCAGCTCTGGATCCCAAGCGTCTTGGCCTGCCTGGCTTCCTTCTGCCCACCGGTTGTTGGTCGAGAATATTCTTGGGGATTATATCTCACTCCGTTCTTATAACATGCCCCAGGTACCGCAGTCGTCTCTTCTTCACCTCAGCAACCAGTTCAATATCACCGTAGAGCTGATATACTTATTGGTTGTTCCGAATGCGCCACTCGCCATCTTCACAAATCGCTATGAGGATCTTCCACGGCACCTTTCTTTTCCACCTTGAGCAATTCTTATCACATTCAGTGAGCGTCTAAATATCACAAGCATATAGCACCACTTGTCGAATTATGATGCGGTACATGATGAGCTTGAGCTTTCTAGAGAGGGTTGAATATTTCAGTAGCTTATTAAAGGCATTGAAGCATTTGTTTCTTGCGGAAATTCGTGTTTTTATCTCTGTACTGATCTCGTTGCTCTCAGTCACCAGAGCCCCTAGGTACTTGAACTCTCCGACTCTCTCGTACCTTTCTTCTTAGCATTGCAAGTGGCTCACCGCACAGAACCTTTCCTTTTCTCTCGTGCCGACCATGTATTTTGTGCTTTCGTTGTTCATTCTTAGCTCTAAGCACCTCCCGTCTTCACCCATATGTTGCAGCATCTCTCACGCTGCAACATAGTTAATGTTCTCGAGCTTTTACCAAGATGGACACTGTGAAGGCCATGTGTTGAAGGGATTTGGTACGACAGTTCCTCGTGAGTTGAGTGGGATCCTCCGTATGGCATGCTCCAGGCAGAGAGTGAAGAGGGTTGTCGAAAGTGCATCTTCTTGTCGAACTCCTCTTCGGATTCCCTTGTTAACTGGCCCTGGATCTTGACTCTGGCCCTACTGCAACGTAATCTTATACACACCAGACTAATGAACTTCATTGGCTCTCTCATCTCTTCGAATAGAATCACTTGCAGCTTGAACCTCT
>WYDF02255692.1:0-19966 GCA_009867245.2 Adranes taylori
ATATGATTACTATTAATTTGATTAGAGGTATTCCATTACCTCTAATTATTATCATCATCTTTGATGGATAAATAATTAGTGGTAGTTAATAGATCATTTTTTAATAAAGAGGTATTTGAAGGAGACAAGGCATTTATAGAAGTGTTTTTGACATTATTATACATAGCGGGATCTAAGTTAGAAGAAGAAGAACTTAAATTAGGATCAGTTAATCATTACACTGTAAGCTTGATGTTATAGTATGGAATTGCATTTTCGATTCAGAAAACAACGAGTTATTCTGAACGCATGTAACATTGACAGGCAAAAGGTAATCCTGACAGCTGCTGTCACTTCATTCTACTCATAGCAAACATCCTGTAAATTATCATTATTTAGCTAAATGATGATAATTTATAGGATTTAGTTAATGATTTAAAAAACTTTGTAACAAACTATAAGATGTTTTCTTTCGATGTCTCGAGCCTTTTTCCTTCTGTTCCAAGAGCTGAAGTAATCGACATAGTGTCAGATATTCTTACTGATAGCCCATTGTCAGACGTCAATTGCGAGTTTCTAATCGACATGCTAAAACTTTGCCTTAAGCAAAACTTTTTCATATTCAATAATGTTGTCAGGAGAGAAACCAGTGGTCTTCCAATGGGGAGTGGACTAAGCCCAGTTCTAGCAGAATTCTTTATGAGAAACTCAGAGAGTAAGATATTAACTTCCAACAATTATCTAGCATCTAAAGTTATGTTCTACAGAAGATAGTAGACGACATTATTATGATTTTCGACGGTACTGTCAAGGAAATGCCATTACTAAACTCTTTCTTTAACTCGTTCAATAAAAACATTCAATTCACATTTGAGTTAGCAGAGAATAAAACAATTCCATTCCTCGATGTACTTATAGATCACAGTAGTAATATACTGTCATTCCAAAGATATCGTAAACAAACATATTGTGATACGTTGATCCATAATTCTTCTGTAGTACCTTATTCACATAAACTGGCAGGATTTAGGTCGCTCGTGCATAGGGCTTTGATGATCCCACAAAATCAGATAAATGTCATTAGCGAAGTTAAACATTATTAGAGGTATAGGTCTCAATAACGGATTAGAACAAGTTTAAAACTTTTTATAAATAGATACAACAAACTATTTAACGTTTCTAAAAATATTTTTCTTTAACGTTTCTAAATAATAATTGTAATAGATTCACAAAAATATTTAAAAAACACAATATTAAAATAGCATTTCACATCTCTAATGATTTAAATAAAGTTAAAAATAATAAAGATAAAACTTCATTACGGGATATATCGGCTTAACTGTGGCATTGTAGTTCTTTCTATGTGAGCTTGACATTAAGAAATTTTAAAGTTACAACATCCGAACATTTTAACTCTATTCGTTTAAACAATGAAAAAAGTCAACTTGCCAAACACTTTATGGATAATAATCATGATTTTAATTTAGGAAATAATTTTAAAGCATTACAAGTTTGCAATAAAAATCAATCACATTGCTAAACATTTAGAACAAATTTATATATTTATTAACGAATTCGAACATATAACACACAGGTAGGTCGGATACGACCTATCAACAATTCTGAATATGCTTGGGGTTCATCTAATCTAGGGAGAGTCGCTTTATGACTTCACTGATAGCAAACCTTTGTTCATTGCTGGATTCTCACCTTCTTATGCCTTTAATATGATTTTCAAAAGGTTACCAATTGTCAAAATTTAAATGTTAATAATTTTACAATATTTCAAAAATCATAAGTTTCATTTAAAAACTTGTAATGTTTAACATGAGTTATCCTTAACATCAGTAAAAGTTACTTGAGTGGAACAGATCTTTTAAATATTTATGTCTTTATAACTTTTTCCTATTATTTTATTAATACCTACTTGCCCTCTTTTTTCAGCTTCATCACAACATACATGCTTATCACCTACAAGCCCAGTAGAAAACGAAACAAGTTCAGTAGAAAACGAAACAAATTCAGTGTGAACGTCTTCAAAATCAAAGGGGGAATTTATAAAAAACCACTCGAGAGATTTTGTTCATATCACAGTTGTTCCTACATTTTCTTGAGTCAGGCAACTGAACGTGCTGCGTGGAAAATTCTGACACAACACCACAAAACCTTTCCAATTCTTCAGTATACGGTAAAGTTGCTGGTATGCAGTTGACCCATTTTGTCAAACTACTTTGTGTAAGGCCTCTTCCATGAGTTAACCTACCAGTGGTTTTTATAGGGCTCATTTGAACCTGTTTAATTGTCATATCTGACCAATTTGCCATTCTTTATAAATAAAGATGGCCACATTTAGCGTAATTTATATGTACAGTCGCATGAAATTTTTTTAACATTTTGTTACTTCGAGATGTAAATCCCAGTTTACTGTTCGCTCTGGTCTTATAAACATTCTCATTAGATCTGTTTTAAATACTGGCACCAAACATGCCATCATACCACATGCCATCATTCCACATGCCATCATCCAGTTTACTTCAATTATTCTTTTATTTGTAGACTTAAGACACGACTTTTATTGGACTTTTATTGATTTGTTCAACTATTAGTTCATTGTCGCCCTAAATGTCTTGTAATTTTCACTTTCATTATTTTTACTTTAATTATTTCCTTGAATTATTTTCGTTTACTTTACGTTCACTAATTATTTTCTTATTTGTAGACTTAAGACATACGATTGGACTTTTATTGATTTGTTCAACTGTCGTTCATTGTCGCCGTAAATGTCTTGTAATTTTCTTAAATATGGCCACATAAAAGAACAATTTTGGTTAAATAATTGAATAGTTCTCACGATTTCGAAAATTCTTAAAAATATATTCGAAATATGTAAAAAAAAATGGTTATAAACAAAGTTGATGACCATAAAATTTGTGATTTACTAAAAAAAAAAAGCTTTCTACGATAAGCAGTTCCCAAATTAAGCTGCTTTAAAGAATGACTGCTTTTCCGGGCGTGGTGATTTTCCGGGACTTGTGGGATTTTATACAACAAATTACACTATATAGGCCAATAAAAATGCGTAACGAATTTTTTTCAAGATAGCCCATGTAACTGAAATATCTTTACTGCCATATATTCCGTGAGTTTCATTTGACATGCAACATATAAATACATTTAGTCTAGTAAAATTATAGTAAGGCAACATTGGATGCAATGTTCAAAATTTTCTTTGTTGCATATCCACTAAAATGCATCTTTGTTTGAGTGCGAGAAATATTTTCATGCATAGACATTGTTGGATGTAATAGAAACAGACTGAGGGACTCGTCATTATTATATGACGAGTCTCAGAAACAGACTGAGAGATTCGTCATTATTATTTTTAGACATTTATTACTAATCCTTGTCCAAATGCATTTTGTATATAATAAAAATAATTATATTTTGATTTAAAGGCCGACAGAACGTCGACCATAGCAGTTGGTTCCTTAAGTCCACCGCATCGTCGTGCAGGCATAATTCATCCTAATTTGATTCATCTTAGTAGTACCCACCAAACGCCATCGCAACATCATCAGCAAAGGACGCCTGTGAATAATGGAAACCATCACCTGCAGAGACCAACATCGGCGGCCGGTATGGTGACTCTACCAGTGCCATTATCGGCACAACAATCACCGCATGCAATGCAGTCTCGATATCAGACTGTCAGCTCGCACCTTACGAATAGTAATGTTAAAGTTAAGCCAGTAGCTAGAGAGGTTAGTATATTTTAATTTATTTTAAGACTTTCGTCTACAGATTCTACATAGCACACAATATTTTCATTCTTCTACGAAATTTCGAGAATGGTAAAAGCGATTTTCATGAAAGTCCAACTTTATCTAAATACGCGAAAAGTATACCATAATACTTTCAACAATACATTTAATTGCTGAAACTTTTATATCGGTGTGTTTTCAATAATAGAGTCCAGATCAACGAAACTTGACTGGATTTACTGCACATTTTTGACAAATTACCGATAGCTAGACAAATTATTTAGGAACAACCCTCTAGTAAAATTCAAACAAACGAGCGAAACAATAAACCGCGACAGAATGATCAAATGTAAGCCAAAGGCCACTTACCGTCACGACGGGTGTTTTCTTCATTCGCTTCTTATGAAAGTGGGTTCCTTCTCAGCACGCTCTGTCGCGAACTACCACGAATTAATTCTGTATCTAATAGAATCAATGCAGAAGTTTTGATAATTGTAATTTAGCGCGATGGCAAAATGAGTTTGCCCGCTAACGAATACCAACGCGAGAGCAATCTGTCTTAATACCGTAACGATCCTGTTAAGTCTGTTTTCTCTTTCCTCGGACTTTCGCTTAACCATAAATGCTTAAGCATAAAAAAGTACCCCAAAACGATATACATACAAGGTTAGTAGAAAAAGGAACTAAACTAGTTGGTACCAAACGATATTTTACAGGGGATGGACGTTAAATTTAAAGTAGAATATTCAATGCAGAACAAACAATGTGGTTTTCCCACAGTGATGAGCGTAAACAATATCAAAACTAGCCCGTCTGTATGCTTCATTGTGTTCAAACATTATAGACCAATAAAGCCGACACTTTTCTAATCACTTATAAATATCTGTCTTGGGTTTGTCGATTGTTTTTCCCTTCAGCTCAATGCACTCCGAAGTTTGTTTTCTTGTTATCAAGTAATACCTACATCAGTGTTAAAAGTTTCATCAAAAAAACGTATTAAAAGTTTCCGAACCTTTAAACAAATTTTATCCGCCCTAATTCAGATGACAAACCAGTACATTAGATACGGAACTCGATGCACACCCTCTCTAGTTGACTTATTTCTGACTACCAATGAAGAAATAATTTCAGGAGAACCAAGAATGACCTCGCATCAATAATTGTTAATGCACAAGTGTGTCTCACTTCGCACAAACCTGCAAAGAAAATATATTATCCCAACTATAAAAAAGCTGATTATAAATCTATGAACCGTTTCATCAACAGCTCATGGAGAAAACTGACAGAAGATAATCGCAATGCCAGAGCATTCTGAAATATGAATGAATCCGTCCAAAAACATGTGCCACTGCGGAACAAAAAACTAAATAAAAAAACCATGGTTCAACACATATATTGATAACGTGGTACATTTAAAACGAGTAACGTGGGATAAATACAGAGGTACAAAAAATGAAAGTGATTACAAAGCTTACCGAAAAATTATTAACACTCTTTATATCAACAATAAGAAAAAACAGAACAAATTACGAAAACCATATAATAATTAAAAGGGGACAAGTTAGGGAGGTACAATTATATATGCAAGTCGCTCACAACAAAAGCACTTCATAGCACTTCAGAACGGCGAAGATGTCATAACTGAACCAGAAGAAGTTTGCACAACAGTTTCAATCCGCTTTCGACAAAGAAACAACCAGTATTTTTACGAAATCTACAACTCAAAATAATGAACTCATCCAGTGCCGGATTAAATAATTCATGGGCCTCTAGGCCATCGAAATCTCGGGGCCCCTGAACCTTCTAATTTACCTCACAATATTGGTCCAAATGTGCGCTTTCCTTAATTTTTTTGTAGTAAATTCTCAAAATCAATTTGTTGAATACATAGAATCCACTAGATATTATTGATAATGAATTCAGTCTTTCCCATTTTGATCTATGACAACTTTTTAACAACTTTAATTTAGAGAAATTACGTTCTTCAGTAGCATTTGTGATCATGAGACACCTGTAGATTCTTAGAGCATTGTCATATTTGGAAAGGTTGATTGCACCTTGCATTCAAAAATTATTTTCTATGATTGTGATACAGACACTGCTTTATCATTTTTTATTCACCCCAATTGTCACATAAAATATTCATCATCAAAATGCTTCGACATCAAAGTCATACTGAATATCCTCTGGATATGTCTTCCGAAATCTTTGAGCAGCTTCTTCAATTTCTGCGTCTGTCTTCGACGGAAACACAGTTAAAAATCCAAATAAAGAATAAATTTTCTCATATGATGCGAAAGCTCTGCATATAAGTGATCCAATATGGGTAGGTATGTTTCAACCTTGAACTTTTCACTTCACCGAACCACAATCTCACCCGCGTCTTCCTCACCATGACATCTTTTTCTGATGGACACACGCCTAAATTCATTGTGTTTTTAAATAATCCAGGAGAGATTTAAAAAAAATTATGGCTATTTGGAGTTCAATTGATTCTTTTGAATGGTGGTACTTGCTGCATTTATTCGGTTCAAAATTACATAGTGGCAAGGGCTTCTCCAGTGTGACTTAATATTGGTATAAATATGAGAAAACTTTCTATTATTTCTCCATCTAATGCACCAACATATCTAATCACTATAGTTAATTGGTCAACATGATAAATATCTGGTGTGGAAACAATGCTCAGAGAATACTATTTAGCTTTTGAATTTCTTCTACAATAATATTTAGAACCTTATTTCTCATTATTTCAATCAATTCTTCGCAAATTGTAGAAGATATCTAAGACATTTTTCCTCTACCCTAATTACCATATTTGGTTAAATGTTCACTTAAAAATGGGTCGTACTGCACAATTAATTCCAAAATTCCTAAGTAGTTACCATCATGTTGATAACCAAGAATTCTGTATCCCCGCGAAAAGCTTATCCATGAGATGCAAGGAATTTCATCACAGAACTTTCACCCAGAACTTTCATCCAATAGGTTTGTTCTACCTTGAATTGAAATTCTATTGAGCTGTCAATTCGATTTAGTGTGCGATTTGTACTAATTACTATTTGTACACATGCCCCATGCGTTGCGCTGTTCTTGTGAAGTTTTGTATGCTATAAGGCATTTTTCCAATCAGAGAATCCTGTCGAAAATTGACTGGCTTTGTGTTTCTAAAAATAGCACACATGGGAAGCAATACACATTACCTGTAGGCGGGCAGTACATAAGCCATTCTCTTTTTATACCTGGACCGCTTACACGTTTTCTGAAGATAGGGAATGAGTAAATTTCCTTTTCCTAGTTGGATGCTCCCCACTGTACCCGAAAAATCGTCATGAAAATAGTAACATCCTACAGGTTCTGTACGGAGTACAGGATCTGTACTGCACCAAAATCCTATGAACTTCATGAGTCAAGTTTTTCCGTAAACCATGATGCTTTGGTTCCATTAATTTGCGACTTTTTGAAAGTACCTGAACTTCCGCCTGACTTTCAGATTACTCAATAATTGGTCAGTATTACCACCCGCATCTTCAGTAAAGGGAATATCCACCGCTATCATGTCACTGGCAGATTTGTTATAACAGGCATCGGGTTGATTTGCATCGGTTGTTGACTAGCTATTGAAACCCAGTTGAAATAGCCTGTGTCTTTTTTATTAGTGCATAAAAATTTTCCGTTTTTTTTCTTGGTGTTTCTTGCGTTTTTCCGCATCGCTCTGGTACCTCTTCTTTTCAGGAGGCGACATTCCGCTCTTCACAAAAAACTTTAAAATTACATACATTATGGAAAAATATTGCATGTATACATATAGGGGCGTTATCAATGTAAGACTTTAATGGCATCATACAGTTTATAGGGGGTTTGAGTCTTTGTAAGGGGTCGAGTTTGTTAGGGATTGCCCAGAGGGGTTTGAGTCTTTTCTAGTGTGTACAATGTATAATTTTTTACTGGAGATTTCTTCTTGAAGTACCTATCCTTTGTATATGTTGGCTAGCACATTGCTCCATATATCACATTAGTGGAGGAGTTCGCTGCTATATAGTGGCGGATACAAGGAAACTGACAAATGTGACATAGCTGACAAATGCTTTAAGGCAGTAATATTCTTCTTGAGCTTGTTGCATTTCAAAATCAGAATAAATATATCGAATGCAGAGCAACTTTTATAAAGTCTTGGCGCGTCGGCATAATACCAGATGTATGAATGAACTGAGCGCGGTTTCACCTAAATGTATTGTTATGGGCTGCAGTACTCCCCACTTAGTCCGTATAATTCTCGTAAGGAAAGCCATTTCCGGCTTAAAAATTGACGCGAGTGCTTGTCCAGACAATATACCCCCTATCATCTTAAAGAGGTGTCCCAGTCTAATAAACCCGTTATGTGTAATAATGCAGCAATTTTTAGAATCCGGTGTGATACCAACTGAAAGGAGATCGCCTACATCCAGCAAAGCATCGAACCATCTCGCTGACATCGGTAGTATACAAACTTTTGGAAAAAATCATTGCATGGGAACTAACTGATTATCACATGAGGTTTCATCGGAGCCGGTCTGTTGGTTCCGGCGAAATCTCATGTGCTACAACTAATTTGCTAAAATGTGTGATGACTTCTGATCATGATAGGAACATATAATGTTATCTATTTCGACTTTGAGAGGGCCTTTGGCCGGGTACATTTTAATCAATTGCTACACAAAATCAAAATTAATGGAATCAGTGGGAAGTTGTTGACATGGATAGAATATTTCTAAAAGCCAGAACATTTAGAGTGAAACCCAACGATAGTCTGTCTGGCAGGTACAATGTTGACAGCGGAGTTCCGCAGGGATCTATAGTGGGGGCTCTACTGTTGTTCTATACGTTAGTGACATGTCAAAAAGCATTCAATATGAAATTAGTTTGTACACAGATGACACTATGCTATATGATAATCTAGTAACCAAAACATAATACTTCCGGAGGATCCAAAATATACAGCTGGACGAAACACGGGCTCGTAACACTGAACGCGTCAAAATGTGTGGTCCTCCACATTGGGAAAAATAATCCAAACGTAGAATACTACCTAAATGGACAAGCTCCAAAATCAGTAAGGGAGCTACCAGGAGTCTTAAATTCGAATGACCTGAAATCGGAGGAACCTACAACAAAACTAGTAAAAAAAAAGTAAGCAGTTCGTCATCTGAATGGAAATTACATAATCCAAAAATCCTTCTCTGATATTAGTACAAAAAATTTTGTTACCATTTGTAAAACATATGTAAGACCTATTCTTGAACATGCTGTATCCGTGTAGAATCTGTGCTACAAGAAGGATATTCAATTAATGGAGAGAGTACAGCAAAAAATCACTAAGTTCAGGGCAGTTCGTCATCTGAATGCTCTGAACTTGTCATTCATTCAGGGCGTCATTCACGAATTCATCATTCAGGGCGCTACGTCTTCATCACCGACTGTAACCGACAGGCATATCACCAATAAGGTGCTACTGTTATTGTTCTTAATAATAATATTAATAATAATCATATATTTGTTTCAATTCTCTAAAATTAATTGTGTTTCTTTCGTTGATTCCTTTAGTTGAATTTCAACATGTATCAAAATCGTAACCCATGGAGATGCGATGGACCACCTGTGCCTTCGTACATCCCATACAGGCCGATGAATTACAACACTAGACATTATAAGAATATTCTGCGAGTATAAACTTGCGGATAGAGAAAAGCTCACCGCGCAAAATTCACAAAACATGTCAAACAAACTCATATAACGATGATAAAATAGTTTTTATTCTACAAAATAAGCAACTGATCGCACAGAAAATGGATTATGGAATTTTTTAACGGAATTAACGGTAGATGGTAATTGAAACAGGACTCTCAATATATATATGTATATCAAAAATAGTTTTATTATTACAAATGATTCTATTGTCTTTATTGAAGTTATTAAAAAAACATTTCATTGAAATAAATATGTGAATTATTTTATTTCATCTTAAATGTTTCGTTTATATTTTTAACATGTGGATTTCATTATTAAACAAAATTATTATTTATTGTTCAAGTTAGAGAGATATCAAATATTAATAATAGTTTTCGTTGCTTATTATGATGAAGATGCAAAAAATTGTTTATAGTGAAATCATCTATCTGTTTATATTTGAAAAATAAAAAAGTATTACAAAATAATAGATATTGGGTTTTGCTGATAAAGTTTAAAACATCTCTTTTATAAGAAACACAAATATTTGAAATGAAATTATTTGTGAAGAAATAATTATATTTCTCCAAATTTAATCAAACATTTTAACAAATTTTATTTTAGTTGAAATTTCTAAACAAATATTCGATAATTCTAAGAACTTTTTCATAAAACTTCGACAGCAAGAAACATAACAAATCGGCTTTAGATAAAAATATTCTTTAATTATAAAGCGACCAAAAGCTGGTAGAAATGTACGTATTGAATAGGTCTATCTATTTTCCCTCGTCCATCGGATTTCTCCTTCTATAATTGGAAATTCATATTGCTATTGTTGGTGGCAAGTAGTTGTTAAATCTGTACGCTATTTTATGATTTTACGGCGTTGGGTTATTTGTTCAGATAACTAAGAATATCAGGACTACTGAAAATTATTAAAACTTATTGGGGGTTAAATTAAAGAAAGTATTTTAATTTAATAAAATATAAACAACATCAAAAATAAAGGTTAAACATCTTTGACCTAATTGGCTTTTGTTAATTATTAGTTAAAGTTATTTAAAACAATTTAATTCTTTCGATCAACCCTTGTATAAAGTAAAACGGGAGAACCTAACTATCGCTGCGAAATAGTACATCCGTGAACTTGTCCATCTAGAATGGAATGCAGCAGCTTCTTGTTGAACAACTGCATTCGAATTCTGGAATTACCACGCATTACTCAAATTTAATAGGCTTACTGCACTTTCAATTTATTAAAATATAATTTATAGACGAAGTAACCTGCTTGCATCATACTATATTTAATTCAACCGTTTATTCTTTCCCGTACGTGGCATTATTTTATCGAGTATTCTGTAAATTTCATAGATTTCAGGGGTAGCCATGACACGGCCACACTACACGACACATGAAAATGTACATGTTCAAAGAGCGTCTTAACACTGTCATTGGAAAAGAAATTCCATGTTATTTTTTGGGAAAATATTATTAATAAAATTTTATTTTTTAACAGATATGATTATCATTAATAAATAAATAATTTGCATCTACATCCATTTATCAATATGCAAAATACGTAAACTTATGAAACAAATTACAGGTTTACTAGCAAATTTTCAATTCAAACTGAAATCGAAAACAATAAATTGTACAAAAACAAACATAGGGTGCCTTTTCTCTCACTTATTAAGAATTTAGCCAATGTTGCTTAAGTATTTTAAGTTCTTGAATGAATCGCTGTATTAAGCTATAAGCAGACTCTTTATTCCTCGTTTTCTATTTGTTTTTTATCTAGCCTTGAGTCTGATAATGACTTTTAAAAGCAGATTTTTAATCTTCCATAAATTTCTCAAAAATCATTTCAAATATTGCGTTAAAGATGCGCAATTTTAGTTTGTTTTTCAGTCTCTATATCCCACAAGAAATAGTGTAATAGGCATCATTTTTTGGTGATACAGGATTCGAGATTCCGATACACGATGTATGCAACACGTTGATTTTCTCGCACGCACGATCTTTTTGAAATCTTTTTAACGATCTCCGAAATTACTATTTTTAACGATCTCTATTGATCGTAACACTTGCGTGTACGACATTTTCTAAGAAATACGGTCCTTGCGAGGTTATGTCACAACAGTCCCACGAATTGTGTGTACTGAACATACTTGGAGATTCGAGGGATTATGTGTGCCCAAAATGTATGCAAATTAATTTTGTATAATGCATTCTATTAACTAAGCCAATTAGTCATAATTTTTCTTAAGAAATCTCGTCTATTCAGTAACCAATACAACAAACACAAACAATGGTTTGTAACAATTGTTAATTGATTACGTTTCTAACATCTGACGACTCAATAAAATCTCGTATCAATTAAAACGTAATCAGTTAACACTTGTTCTACTGTTTTAAACAATTGACCAATTGTTAATTGATTACGTTTCTAACATCGTACGAATCAATTAACAATTGTTCAAATGTTTTTAACAATTGTTAATTAATTTGTTTCTAATATCTTACGAATCAATTTTAATGGAGTTTTTGGAATTCTTTCTTGTTTTATTATTTCCATCACTGGGCTCCAACTCTGGAACAACTCACTTTCATTTAATTTTTTAAAGACTTTTGTACTTTATTTTCGTTCAATATATCTCCATTATTTTGAGTTCTATGAGATTTAAAATCTAAATTCGTAAATATATGACGAAGAGTTGTGAAGCTACCAGTGCATCCACGTCCAACATTTACAATTGTAGCAAGAAAACAACTTTTTAATCTACTTTTACAGACTCAAAATCTTTTTTGCTAACATTTAACATTTTATTCATAGCGTACCGGAACCTTTTTTTTTTCGGTGCACTGGGCCCTTTTCCTGTATAATTAGCATGAATTTTTGAGCGATTTATGGCTATAAATTAAAAATTTGGTTAAGTCATTTTCTTCTTTATATCGTGAAATATGCCTACATGAATTGCACAAAATGTCAAAATGTTGTACTAACGTAAATATGCATTAAAGCAAAATATAAAATACATTGCTATGTACCTGGCTGTATAGAGTATATTTTTTATTAAAAGTAATGCGAAAATAATTTTATTCTTTATCTAGCCATGTAGTTAATAATAAATTAGATTAATTATGGAAATTCTATGATTATTAATTGCTTTAGGGATTGCGGTACTAAGATAAGTACGAAATAAAATTGTTTCATAAAGACCTGTTAGTATAAAGTTAAAAACATTGACGAAAACAATTAGCTGAAAACTTAATTAAAAAGATATTTAAAAAATGACCACTAAAAAGCGTTTTCTAACTGCAAAATTTATAAATAAACAATTGAATGTTCTTTGATAATAAAACTGAGTCTTCTCTTAATTTTGGCAAAAAAAAGCATTTTATTAATAAATCACATTTTGTTTGAATCGGGTTATAAAAAATACTTATTTCAATGCTGAGTTGTCTCAACCACTTAACAGTGGACTTTGGTTACACAGATTGACAAAAGTACAGATTTTATTTTACATTCTATAATAAATTACTAAGCAACATAATTTTAATTTGGAAATTTATTCAACAAATTTCTGGGTTATGTAGGGTTGAAATATTCATATACAACCTTACATCACATTGCGCATTATAGTATCCTGTTTCCTTTGGAATTCTTTTATTGTTTCCATCCTTTCACGAGCAACATACTTTCCGCTATCGAGTGATCAGGTGGTATATGTTCTCTAACAATGCTCTAAATAACATCGTCTGATAATTCGTTGCTGGCTTTGTGCGGTCTCCGTTTGACCATGTCGCTCCAAGTCTCTCATTTCAGGAAGATCATAATGAACTTCTTCAGTTATAGTTCAAAACGTGGCTAATCATCAAAAGTATGAAAATAACGATCTCTTTGTGGTCCCATTGATACGTGCCGATGTTTTCCTGGTCTTAGCCGGCAATCCCTAGTCTCAGTCAGTAAATTGCATTTCTAACTCACTCCTAACGCTTGGAAAAGAGTTTGCTACGTTTGTCTGATTTCCACTTACATATGGCTCCCCAATGGTCCATTTCAGGAAGATCATAATGAACTTCTTCGATTCTAGTTTAAAATTGTCGTTAATCATCAAAAATATGAAAATAGCGATCTCTTTGTGGTCTCATTGATACATGCCATCTCTGTTCTTGGTCTTAGCCTACAATACCTAGTCTCATTGTCAGGAGATTATATTTATAACTCACTCTTATCACTTGGATAAGAGTTTGTTACGTTTGTCCCATCTCCACTTGACTCTCGCTCCTCAAGACTCTCATTTCAGGAAGATCATAATGAACTTCTTCAATTATAGTTCAGAACGTCTCTAATCATCAAAAAAATGAAAGTAGCAATCTCTTTGTGGGCTCATTGATACGTGCCGACCATTTTCTGGTCTTACCGACAATCCCTACTCTCATAATCAGGAAATTACATTTGTAACTCACTCCTAACGCTTAGATCAGAGTTTGTTACGTTTGTCCGATCTGTACTTGTCTGTGGCTCCTCAAGACTCCATTTCAGGAAGATCATAATGAACTTTTTCGATTATAGTTGAAAAACGTCGTTAGTCAATAAAATATGAAAATAGCGATCTTTTTGTAGTCTTCGCCGACAATTATCACTTCCATCGTCAGAAAATTAAATTTTTTATTCAATTCGGTAAGTTTTTGGGTCATTTGTTCGCTCTCCTATTAATATATGGTTCACCAAGTTCAGGAAGATCATAATAAACCTTTTAGATTACTTACAATTTAATATCCAAAAATATGAATATTTCATTAATGGTTTTCATGGATACTTATTTTATGAAAATTTCTATTATGACTAAGCCCTAAGTCATATTTATGCGTACTTTTGTACTGACAGGGACTAATCAAGTTAAACCTAGTACAAACCGGCTGAAATGCGACAATTCAATCAGTTTCTTGTAAAAACTGCATTTGCCAAATAAAATTATCTGCAATTGACATTTTAACAGCTCATTTTCTTTATTGTCATTTTTTAAATATCTGATGCCTATTAAAAACAGCTGAAATAAAAATTGTACTTTAGGATTAGAATCCGTAAGAAATATTTGAAAATTAATTACAATTGGATAATATTATGATCCCTTAAAGCAGTTCAAAATATTAGAATTAATTGATAGTAGGAATGAAATTGATATCCGACAGACTTTTGATGAAAATTAATATGTATGTATATATGGTTTTTTTATATTTTTAAGTAAATAAATCTCCGATGCCTAATGCAACATACTTGTATAAATAAATAATATATGCATTTATGTATGCATCTGAACAGAATTTTAATTTTTTTTTGTATATTTTAGGGGTACACTATTTTAAGAACTGCGTAAATATATATTATTGTTTCCCCCCAAATTATCTCATATGCGTATTTATTTTGTTGCATTGTGTAAGTCTATTTCATTATGAAAATAAAATTTAAACAAAAAAAAAAGGTTTGGTAATAAATTGTAAGTAGGATTAACTGTGATACTTAATCTACCCCATGACAAGACAATATTGTGGCCATCGATTGTAGACTTTTATTTTTCAATATTTTTTTAAAGCGCACAACCATTTTCCCAAATTAAAAAAATTGTTTACTAGTCACCTATTTCGTGTAGAAAATCATATATGTACTATACATGCCAATTATATGTAAATTAGTAGATTTAAGTAGCTTGCGCATGTGTACACGACGTTCTGCATTTCTTCGGTCGACAAGACTATTGAGATAAAATGGTAACATGGTTCTGCGCCGGAAACATGAAGCTTTAAATAATAAATTTAAAACTAATTATCTTGTATTTTGTATAAATTTTGAATATAATTTGATGCCTGATTTAAATAATTTTGTTATAAAATATGCTGAACAAACTACAATCATATAACGAAAACATTAAGTCGATCTATATTTAAGCAACTGTGATTCAAGGCATCAGGAATCAAATTAATATTTAAAATATGTTTACTATCTAAAAGAATTTTTTATCTTGAAGAATTTTATTAATGTAAAAAAAAATAACTATTGTGATTTTAACTTGTATAGAGATGAAAAAGATGGACTGATTTCTTATTATAATAAGTAATACCAAATCTATGAAAAAAAACAAATATGAAACCAATATTTATTATATATCTGTAGTTGAGATGATATTTATGTGTAAATATGAAATAATTTGTTTTTGTTTAGATTCCAGCTTATAGTTTGATAATAACATCGATTTGTAAAAGAATAAGTACAAATAATGGATTGTCTCTCTCGTAGACAATTTCACTTCTACAGCAGTATTTATTAATTGATGCTAAGGCGCGCGCATAATTGTTTTTATATTATTATTAAGCTTTAATAATACTTTTATAGAAAGTGAATGATGCTATACATATGCGGGTTTCTTCCTTAAAGTGAATTAATTTTATTTTAATCCCTGTATTCATTTGCTATTTTTTAGTAAGAAACATATAATTTGATTTTCTGGAATAATTTGCTATTGTACTGAAAATATTTTCCCGAGATAGTCGCATTAAGTTGTTGTCAGTAGCTATTCCAGCTTTTTTGTACGCCATTTTTCCGATTCCTAAGATTGCTTACCATTAGGATAACTTACTTTGTTTGCAGCGCTACAGAATCATTCGTAGAATTAACTATAGAAACATAAGGTCAATCTGGATGCTCACAATATCTGAGAAAATAAGAAATTGTCAATCACAAATTTCTCCTGAGTGCTTCTCTTCTTCCTTCGACCTGTCCTTCGATAACATTCTGTAGAATATATTATTTATTTCTGTAAATTGGTACAGCTGCCGCACTGTACCATGTCCGGGAGAGATCTTTGATGCACAAAGTATGAGTTAGAGTAAGACGGAGAAAGTATTCGGAAAAAAGAAGTGCAAACGTTTTTTTATAATCTTGCATTGGGAGCACCCACCACTAAGTGCCGTACTAATAACCATAGTAGCTAAGAATTTACTACGCATCTTGAAGGCACATGCGTGGTACAATATTAGAACTAAAGCATGGTACAATACTTATGTGGAGTTTTCTATATTTAAATATTTGCATCGTAGTATTTCTTACATTTGTAACTTACGAGTTTATTTAGGAACTAGTCTTTATGTGCACCTCTAATTTAATCATTTGTACAGTCCTTTCTACGAAGTTTCTTGAAAAGGACGGGAATAGAATTATTAACAGTCTTTACCATTTGCAGCAAAGCGCAACATCCAATCAGTATCCTAAAATATGTGGTATGTGATTTATTTTATTTGAATTAAAAAATTTTTTAACGAACATCTCCAAAAATGTGTTACAGACATTGCTCAATAATATATTTGTCGGAGTAGCCAATTTAAAGTTTCATAATTTGTAATAGAAAAATTCTAAGTTGTTGGAGGTAGATATACCTTCTCCGTGTTCAAACTGCTCCTTCTTTGATTATGAACGACTCTTTCAAAATTTGGGACTCATAAGAGTTCTGATAGTTGTTTTAATATAGAATAGTTTTTGCTAGAACTGATCGAAATTAGTGAAATGTTTTATGCTGTTTAGCGTTATGTGTTCACCAGGAGGCCCCGGTAGCTTACCATGTTGGGCGGTTATGAACCTTTCGAATGCATCTTTTCAAGGTTCTAAAATCCAAAATATTAGAATATAACGTAACTGACATTGTATAAACAAGAAAAATCATTCAAATTGTTTTAGATTGAATATAGCAATAGTGGCTATATTCAATGAGTCCATTCCTAATTCGGCAGCAGATAAAGGTTTTGGTCTCCGTTATTAGGTTTTATCACTTTATTTCACTTGTGTTGAAAGAATTTTTAGCTATTTATTGTCAAAGGATCGTTATTTATCAATGCTAACGCATTTCTGTCACCAATTCCTGATGGTGGTCACATATCGTCATCTACTTCAATACTTCCAATAGACCCAAAAAATCAACACTACCTGATTACTTTTACGCATTTCTACTAAAATTTACCTCATAACATCAAACTCGTAAACTATCAAATAAGGTGACAGTAGCGGCTACTAATAGCTTGGCTTTACTTCAACTAACTGGTACAGTTGCTAATAGCAAGTACAAAACTCGTTTCACATTTTCGTATCTCCTATTGAGTAACCGTCGTTGACTTTGTGTACACTAAAATCTACTGTTGATTTAACGTATCTATGCTTTAAACTCATAACCTAGATTCATTAAAAACAATACTGCATTCCGTAATTATGCTTACATCAATTATTGTTGTTAACTTTAAAAATGAACTAGAAAATTTAGATTAAAATAAAATTAGTTTGATCTTTATTGAACAATCCGTAGATGAACGTAACTTAAACGAGCTTTGATAATTGATAATAATCCTAAATGTTGCACTTTTAAAATACGACTTTTACAGTCTACAAGTAGATATTGCATTTTATAAGAGAGGTGTGACTGCCAAAATATAAATCGAGTGATCATCATCTATCGTTAATTTTTTTTTTCTAATTTTAATTTAGATATATTTATTGCACTATTATTCCTATTCGTACTATATAATTTTTAACATTTAGGTTGATTTAAAATTTCATTTATATTCTTTTATTTGTTTGGTTATTTTAGCACAGATTACCCTCTTTTTAATTGTGATTAGTTTCAATACATTAGATTCAATAATACAATTGATTGGAAATATTTTTCTTTAGATTTTTACTTATAGTTAATATGTATTAACAGGTTTTGATTTACGGTTTTTATTACATTTTTTGTGGTATTATTTTAATTACTATATGATTATTGCATTTTCTATTTGAACTGACATGTCGCTGATATAATTTGTGTTTAATTGTAAATGAAACAAAGTAGTAGATTAAATGTTTTTAAAATTAATAATCGAGGTCCAAAAACTTACGACGAATTTGCTATAGGTCCTTTTAACTTTCTGTTGATGTTACCAAACTTGAAGTTTCGTATAAACATAAGCATTTTGTTTATTATAAATTTAATAAGTTACATGGTGTAAGAAAGAGCTCGAGCAAATTTTTAAAGATAATGGGCTGAGTGGTGCGTTCTCTAAATCTATGAATGACAAGGTTTTTGTGTCGCTTCTTTTCGATTAAACTTTTCGAATCAAATTTAGTGTTCCTATATGAAACCCTAATTGTTGCTTTAACTCTTTCAGTCATCGGCTCTAGGGCGCCATTTCTCTCATACTGAAAACCAGAAAGAGAGAAGGGGTAATCGTTTCTCTATATTAATCTTCAATTTACGAGAGGAAAAGCGTCTGATGGAGCTAATGACTGCAATCCCTCTGGTGATGTGTATGATGTTTGTGAAATAATTTTTATGGGCTCTTTTTCAGAGTTAGAAATGTCTCTTAGGCGACATGCTTATGAAATTCAAAACGTGACCGAAAATTCGATAGACAGTTTTATAGTTACACGATTATGAATCGTAACAGTCATTCACCATTTAAGAACAACTGTTTCCACGAAACAGTTGTTCAACCACGAAATTTTTTTAAGCACCCCCCATGTAACTGAAATCAATATTAAAAAGAAAGTATAATTTTGGTAACATTAACACATTTTATATTAAGGTAATGGTAATATATGTATTTTGTACCGAATTGTAAATCTTTCTTACTATTTCTTATTCTTAATTTTTGTAAATACCAAATTTAAAACAACATTACAATTAACGAAATTATCATCACATCTCATTAATACTTAGAATAGGTTAGTAAAAAAATAAAATTAAGTCAATAATTATATACATAAGAGAAAATGTTGTCTTAATATGAAATACTACATGTGTGAGCATTGCATGTAGTGTTTTTGTGATAACCTTAGAAGTACAAGTAATGTTTTGAATTTGGTCATTTACTACATTAATTATATCTGAATTTATGCGTGTAAATTCATATACTTCATATTACATGTCTGTACATAAATTAACATACGAGAGTTGTAAACACAATTTGTGGCAATACCACAGTTTTCAAATGAGACTATGAAGAAAATTATGTTAGATTCCGGCGAACTTTCTGACTACCTGCCCTAGTGATGGAAAAGAGATCCAATTGAATATCCGTATTACTTGTATCCCTGTAAGATTCTTTCCATTGTGGAAACAAATTAAACTCTTGTTGACATTCTCTTGACAAACTCTTGTTCATAGACATATCGTTCTTACTAACTCTCACATTTCTTACACCAGCTTCTAAAATTCTACGTGATTAAGATATCCATTCACTGCATTGTCTAGGAGTGAATCTGCTGTCAAGGCATGCGAATAGTGGTCTACTTTATTTACCACTCTCGTATTTCGTAACAGAAATTGGGCCACATGAAGCATTATTTCACAAAGAGCCAATTTGTTCGTCATATTTCATGATGCGCTTAACTTTTGTCAACTTTTTCACTTTTATTTTTCCACATTGTTTCGAAAATACCAAGTGTTTCATTTAGTTGCGAAAAAGAAGCTGATAAAGCTTTTAGTGTAGTATAT
>WYDF02255702.1:0-19965 GCA_009867245.2 Adranes taylori
GCTTACTGCTCGAAAACGGGTTATAAGAGTCTTTGTCTCTGACTTAAGTGAGATCTAAAAACCGCAAAAAGTCGATTATGTCTGATGACGAATTAATTAAATCCATCATTTTCTAAGACCCCAACACAAATTCCTAAAGACACTGGGTGGTGATGAATAATAATATTAAGGCAATAACTACAGCGCAACCGTGGAATACAATGTGTTAGCTACAAAGACTGGACGAACGAAATGCAGATTGCAGACAGAATAATTACAAAGATGTGTACTGATGAAAAAGCCTGGGACAAGATATTTGCGAATATGAAACCCGCATTATGTGCTAGGCGGGAAAACAGATCTGAACGTTGAGTTTGCAACTGGAAAGTCTTCCCACATGAAGATAAAGAGCAGTAGGTCTACAACACTGGTAGGGCTATATCAGGAAAATTTACTGTTATGTGACAACCGGTACCGGTAAGATCAGACTCTAGACCCCGAGTGAGTTTGGTCGGTCTCACCTGCGTGAAACACAGTTATTTATAGCTTATGCTATAGGCAAAAATAGGTGTGATTTAAATAGAACATTGATCCATAAAAGTTTCAATGACTTAACATCTTGTTAGAATATTAATAAACTATGAAAAACAAAAGGTAGAAGACTGGGTATTAAAACGAATAATAGATTATTGTTTGACCAGCTTTTATTACAATATCAGGTAAAAGATTTTACATAAATAATATTAGTACATATGTCTGCCTGCAATGAATATAATAAAAGTACAAAATCGTACTAGATATAAAGAATTTTATAAACAGATGATACAATAATAATGTAGTTACGTATAAAATTGCCTGTAAAGTACAAAAAAAAGTACCAACAAAAAACATTACACATTTTGTAAATTTCATAAAATTAAATTTTTAGCTTTAAAAATATAAATGAAAATAACGAAAAAGAAAAAAGGAAATTCTAAATTTAAAATTTAATTGTAACAATAAGGAGTGAATCTGACAATTCAAATTCAATCTATCACGTCTAATTGCCTGTCGGCCCTTTACAAAAATACAAGTTTGCATTAAAGAACTTTATACATATAAATTATTGAAATTCAGCAAAAGAAAGTTAAACTAATATTCTTGCTTATGACTTTGCTAACATTATATAATATCATACATTCTAAAATATTAGCTGTACAATAAATTATTTACATTAAAATCTAGCTAAAAATTCTTCCAGAACGTGTGTAGCTGCGAAAAAAACAATATTTTTCTCAACCACACGCTAGTACCATGGTTGCCACTTCTTAATGTTTAGTTTAAACTGCTTCAGTCTTAGATTATTTGAAATAATTTTAAGCAAAGCCAAAACCCTCCGAACATTCGTGAATGGCTTTCAATAAATAAGAACGCAGTTTATCGTAGGTCTCGTAAACTGGTAAATCCAACTGATTGAAACTAAAAGCGATTTTTATGTTGATTATCAAAAGATGAAAAAAAATCTAAAGCAATAGTTACCAAGTGTGAGCTGAAGGTAATCTATCAGTGGAACGATCATCACGATGTATTTGGAATTTTTGTACGCCATTCATGCCTTCGAGGGCAGCGAAGCCTTGTAAAGGAACTTTGGACGTGCCAGTAACAAATTGCAAAAATTTTGCCCGATCAGCCTGATCAAATGAACGTAAAGCTCTCCAAAACCATTGAATCTGAAATATTGCTTCATCTCGTAAATCATAAGTCTTGTAAAGAGAATTACACATAATGCAATAAAAGTTTTTCTAAGAAAGATTGTTATAAGGTTTAAAGCAAAATGTAAATTACAGTTTCACCATAAGTATGCAAACATTACTAAACAAATTTTGTACCAAAGTTCCTTGTAAAGTCTGTTAACTTGGGCACAAATCTACAAATGTTTCACCGATACATAATATATAAGTCGTGTAATAATTATTACATTTACAACACTGATGAATGATGTATTTGTGCATAAAAATACAAGACTAAACATGAACTTATTCAATATTAAAATTTCTTGATCCATAATAAGGTGTTTAGTATCTAATAAAATATCTTATACTTCCTTATTTATGCTTTATATTTCTACGGTCGGTTTCGCTGTTATAGCATCATCGGGTAGTTTGTTTTTGATTGAAGTTAACTTTGCACAATTGGTATGCGAGACAAGTAATACATACCAAATGTGCAAAATTAACTTGAATCAAACACAAACTACCTGATGATGCTATTACAGCGAAACCGGCCGTAGAAATATAAAACTTATATAAGGAAACAAAAGATATTTTATTAGATAATAAACTTATTCGTACCTGTAAGGAATTTGACTGATATTTATGGTACTCTGTATTTGATTTTAAATCTTCTATATCAACATTTGGAAGTCCTGAAATTAATAATTCTAACTCCTGCTCATTAAATATGGAAATTAAGCGTTTAGGAATAATATCGTAGAATCCTTCTAAAAAGGCTGTTAATCTAAAACAAAATTAATCCATTAAAATAGAAATAAAATGTAATTCATAAAGCAGCTCACTGTTGTCTAATTGCGCCAGTCATTTTCATCTGACAGGACCTTCTAACGTACTCCATTTTATTTTCTTCCGTAACAGGTACGTTTCGTCCATTGGGAATTAAATCCCTCGTATCTGTTACGCCAAACTCATTAATTTCCGTGCTGAATGTCAAATCACAACCGAAAGTATTTATATTATTTTCCATTAAATACACTAGGCCTCTATAAAAGCTATAATCTTCACTTTCCATATCAGTATATTTAACTGATATGCCCAGAATATGTTTATAAAATGATCTAGTAAAGTAACATTCTAATAATTTGTTGTCGTATATCGCTTTAGCTAAAAGAAATACTATAGATAAGTACAATATTAATGAATAAGATTATAAACTTACCAATTACCCTACCGACAAATTTATAATAACAGAGATGATTTGGATTATAATGACTAGCTGAATTAATCATGTAAGTGACCCGATCGCCAGGCGAAACCGTGAATAATGCGTACATTGGATTGAAAATATCTCTAGATATAATGACGTACCATTCACGTAATAAACCACCAGCATCTTGACCTTCTTCATCTAAAACACAACATAAACAACGGATTTTGGATTGAAGCAAAGTATAATATAGCAAAGTATAATATAGCAAAGTATAATAAAAGTATAATAAAGTTTCGGCAAGTTACAAATTTATAGCATGTTTTTATAATAAATAACGGAGGTCAATCAGTACTTGAAGATTTTGTTAATTCGGATATTAAAAATTTTATTCATACACACCTTCAAACACAATATAGAAACGATTTTTCCACTCCTCCGGAGTGCGTCGATATAATTCTCTGAATGAATCTTCAAATACATGTTCCCTTCTTACATGTACTGCAGTTTCCTCTCGTCTGAGATTTTGATCTAGCCGTTCCAACTCAGTTCTATAAATAAACAATTCAGTTCTAAAAAAATTATTAGTACGTTGTATTTCTTAAATCATTTGCCCATTATTAATTAAAACTGTATAATTTTCGAATAAACCATTACCTGAAATAACGCCTTTTAATATCAAAGTCAAGTATTCGAGTGTGATCGACTAGTACGGAGAAAGGTCCGTCTGCCAAATGGGCAGTAGATTGACGAAGGATTTGATTCAGAACTGTACGATGCCTTTCAGCGAATTGAAGGAACTTCGTGTGCTCAGGCGGTATAGGCGGCCGACCTGATGAAGTACCGGCTCCTAGGCCGATATCTTGAGCCAACAATGTTGGATCTGTTTCAATAATGCATGTAATTGTAGCATGGAGTTGGATGAAAGGTGCTAAGTGCAAAAATATAAACAGTTACTTCTTTCTCTGGAAATATTTTATGAATCAAGCCAATAACGTACCCACTCTCAATTAGTTCAAAACTATTCTGCAACACTGCGTATTGTGTAAGAATAGCTGTTTTTATTGAAAAGGTACAGTGTCACTCGACGTCAACGTCGGCTGCCATTAATTATTTTATTAATGGACAAAAAATGAGAATATGAAAGGTTGGAAGAAAAAACATTAAAAATTGAAGTAGATTAACATTTTACATATAAAGTGAACACAATTCCTGCAAAAATATCTCCTGTACCAGAGAAATGGTTTAAACAGTAATTCATCAGAGTATATCTTGTTATTAATTTAATTTTGTTAGAGACGCAGATTTTTTAACTTTAAAGACCTTAACAAATACTAATTCACTTAAATCTTTTTACGAAGTAGTTAGTACCTAGAAGACTAACTCGAGGCAGACATAACGACAGTTAAGTAAAAGTCATGGATCGTATCAAAACATAAATGTAGTGTTCATTTATGTACTGCGTTCCGAAAGAAAAAATACTATCGTTCAGGTTTGCAATGAATATTTTGCATATGAATATTTGCTCAATATTTTGCAATGCATATTTGCTCATGAATATTTTGAAAAGGTCTTTTCCATATTTTTATAATTTTGAGGGTAGTCTTTTCCTCTAAAAGATTTATTTAGAACTTGTGGTATAGAACTTTCTTTCCAAAAATAAACTGAAACGTTTATTTTGGAAATAGTTAAAAAGTAAACTGTACGAAGAAAAATAAACTGTTAATATAATGTTTTTAGAAATAAAAGTTATCTGCTACTCTTTATCGTATCAACATATGAAGAATAACAGATAGATAATAACAAGTTCTCGACGTATTTGCAACTAAAATTAAAATTCAGCTATCAAGAAACAGATAAAACATTTTAATATTACATTCAAAGTAACATTCTTGTAAGTACCTTGGGTAAACGAAGGTCCAGCCGTTGACGTATTTGCGACTATCGTATCATCAGCGGATGCGTTCGTTTCATTTTGGCCAGACAGCGTAGTTGAAAATGTTTTGTTCGGATCAACAGTGTTAGCTACGGTACTTGTACTCGAATCACCTGCCGTTGGAACTACATGCGCTGAACTAGTCGATGGCGTCGAATTCGGCGGAGTGGTTTGCTGTTGCTGTGGAGCATGTACTAAGAAAAATGCTTCTACAGCGGGTTGAAGTACAAGAACGGCATGATGATCTGGTGCATGCTCCAATTCGAGAAGACATCGACTCAGTGTATTCCATAAGCTAGTTAGATCTTCCAGTTGCTCGCTTAGTGGTTGCAATGAAAACTTTTCATCTTCATCCACCAATGATGAAGCGCGCTTTAAAATTGCTTCGCGTATTTGAACGATTACTCGCAAAACGCGCAAAAAGAACACCTGCAACAATTAAGATTTCGAGATGAAATATGTACGAAATTCACAGGAAATTGTTGCGAAGCTAAATTCGACCGATTTCGCACAAAGATAAACGAATGATCTGGAACACTTGTTAATGAGTTGACAAGCACCCAGTGGATAAGTCTACTACTGAGTATAGGTGCGAAATGCGAATCAATTCAATGTTTGAATTTTTCGTAATGAAAACGGATGGTGACAAATTAATATTGCTTGTTTAAGATAAAAAATATTTCTATAAAATGTGTTCCGGACATTAAGGCGACGAGAAAACCAATATGAAATTAGTTTCTGAAAGAGTCCATGGAAAAGTAAATCCCAGGTACTACAAGCCTACCTGATTAGACGATTTAGATGTAAGTGGCACCATTGATGGCAATTGAAGGTCACATGATGATTTGATTTTGCTCGAAGCAGTGATGACAACAGTTTCATTTGTAAAACGATTATTAAAAACTCCTTTCGATGTACTCGGAGTACTCTCATCATGATGCTTTGGTTTTTGAAATACGTCTTTACTTAGCAATTCAGTCAGCATATCTTGTATCTGATCGCGTACAACTTCGCCAATACGCTTAGCCCCATTAAGTAGTAAATTTAAAATCTAAAATAAATAATAATATTAATTACATAATACCGCTAATTAAAATTAAGTTCAATAGAAATAAAAGGCACTAATAACTCACAGTTTTGCTCATTTCTAGCGAACAATTTGCTAAATTCAATAAAAGTGTTGTAACTTCTTCCAAACCCTCTTCAGAGCAACATTTATAGGTTAAAACGTTAACAGCCAAATTGAGTGACATTTCTGGTGCAGCAACACTTTCTAAAGTTTGAATATAGGATTTACTTGATGATGCACGTTCCGAACTTGAATCACCTAACATATGTCATAAAGAATATAACTTAATAGAATCGACATTATAAAAAGGTTAGAAAAGCGATACTTGCCTGATTTAGACAGTTCTGGCAATCCAATTGATATTACTGACAGTAATTTTAGTAGTTTATCTGTAAGCTGAATGCTGCCACATATCACATCCGATGAGAGCATATTCAATAATTGGCCAAAGGCCGATTGTTCAAAGTTCTGCGACGTTAAATCAATATCTGAGGTAGAGCTGTAACTAGTATGAGTTTTATACAGGCTTTTGCCTTTCTTTGTACTTGTAGCGTCTAATTTTAGTAGAATATCCCAGAAGTCGGTCGTTTCAACCTGTAAAAATATAACATTTAATTATTAAGCATTTTAGTATTGGAATCCAATATTTTAATTTAATGAAACAACGGTGTTCTAAAATCCCAAATGGATACAATGTATAATAAATGGAGTTTTGGAACACCGTTATTTCATTAAATTATAACAATTAAATTTCCATATTAGATAACATAGTGTTTATTGTACATGTCACAAAGTACTATACATTGTCAAATTTTATTATACATTGTCAAATTTATAAATTACAAGACTTTAAAAATTAAATAAAACATAATATACATTGTATAAAGTCTTTCGTTTAACTGCCTAACTTTCTACGACTAGAGTAACTTTTAATTCCATTTGAGTAACTTTTAAAAGTTTTTTAAGTTAGATTAATATCATTCACATAGTACAACAGTTGCAATATTTAAATATTTGGGAGGGTTAGTATCTTTAGCTCTTTAAATACTGGCCTCGAGCGAGTGTTTATCATTGCTCTTAATACTTCTTTTCTGCTCAACAAATAATTTTTTTAATGATGCTTCTCGCACCTCATAGCTATATACCATACCGCATCAGTAACTCAATATCACATAATTATTATTTTAGTATTTTTATGCCTAATAACATTGCTGTACATCTAATCTGGTAAGTTCTGCCGTACTGAACTCAAGTCCAATATACGAAACTCTTGTATATTGTCAACGTGAATTTTCCAGCTCATATATTTATATTGAGTGTTTTTGCATGATTTCTAGATGTCCAAACTTTAGATCACACTTTATATCTGGCTTTTTTTCTGTCTGGCATGATAAACCAGAAAATTTGTTTTCTTCAGATTGAAGTACAACTTATTAGTTACGAACTATTTTATCAATATATTTAGACATTCATTGCGCTTGCCTTGTACATTTGTTATATTCGAACCAGTAATTAAGAAGAATGCTACATCAGAACTCCGTCTTGGCCAAACAATTCCCATCTCTGACATTATTCTTTAAGATTCATGATTGTTTTCTGACATGTCTGATTGTTTTTCTTGATTTGGACAAACTGTTCTCCATCAGAGGTGAGCTTTCAGCCTGATTCTCATTTTCTAGATTCCCCAGTAAGAGCTTCTGTGGAACACAATCGAATGCTTTCAAGTCGCATTATAAAAGTCAACTTAAGTTTTTTTATATTACAAAAATTGGGTGTCATATGGGTAAGGATTGAATGTACAAATTAAATCCTTTAATACATTGATTAATCTCTAACGTTTGTGAAAAATAAGCTTGATAACACCTTCCTGTAAAATTCGCTTTACTAAATATTTACCTGAACACTTCAATTTTTATAACAAATTAATTTCTTTTCTCTTACAATATATTACCTTAACTTTGCTGGTAGTTCCTGTTTTTTTATTTGCATCCTTCGCCTTTAATGGCAGGAAGAAGGTTGAGAAACTTCTTGACAGAAAGGTGAATAGATCTAAGGCATTGCGACAAACGATGGGAGCAGCTTGTGGATGGATGGCGATTTGTGAATTAAGCGTTGAACGATCACTACGTTTGCCCATCATACGATTTACCATGAACACATTGGCGTGACATCCAAGTGCTGCTTCCATACGAATATTCAGCCAGTTAGCACCACTGCTCATGCTCTTTGAATCGGTTGCCAATTTACTACTAAATGGGCCAGGTTTTGGTACACGCTGTAATATTAACGCCTTTATAGACAAGAAAAAAAAACATTTTTTGAAACCATTCCGGCGTAATATAGATGTGTATGAATTTATAAAAACTTGTGAAAACCATGTTTTATCTGTGTGTTTAAAAGTTATTAAAAATGACAATTGAAGCCGTTTCCCTTAATTCAATAAAAAATATTTATGTACAAATAATGACAACACTGTTTTCTGGTATGATTTAAAATGTTTGAAAATTGTTTAAAAATTACTACAAAGAATGTGTTTCATAATAAAATGGTCTCGATGCCTGTATATCATAAATAAAATTTAATACATAATTTTTTTAGTATAATAAAGTTTAAGGAAAATATATTTGAAACTACAACTACTTTCTCTTATCACGTTTAACTATGAATATTTATTTATACTTTACAAAGCAGATAAACTATTTAAGTTACTGAAATTCAGCAACCACCCTATATGCATTAAATAATCTCAAAGTCTTGGTTCATCTTCTAACGTGCATTTTCCAAGTGCGAGTGATCAAGAACCTAAAGTTGGGTGACTAGTTTTACATTAAACCTCCTTTATAATCACAAAACATGGTTCAAACATTTCGCTACATTTCATAATGCTTAGCCAAAAGCCAACGACTTATAATAATAATACATTTGTAAACACTGTCAAGAGAACGAGCTTTTGAATCCTGCATTTTAGTTCTTGTATTTAAATACGTTCATGATCCCTCGCATAAGATAAAAGTTTCTATTGGAAAAATTACGTTCCCAGTATTTATTGTGAAAAATATTGCATTTTTCTGTACAATAATTTATTAGAAAAATGCAATGCTGAAATCGAGGATTTGAAACAATAACAAAAAAAAACTCACCTTTGGTCGACTTACATTATCATCCGATTTTGTGCAAACGCTGCGCTCGATAATTGATAACAAAGCTCGTATGACCCATTCTCGTGTAGGTGCATGATAACAAAGGTTTCTTAAAACACGATGCAATCGACCAGTATTTAATTTTGGATCGTCAATAAAAATAAGCACCAAAAGACAAGAAAGCGCTTCATGATCTAGCAATTGGCGTCCACGGATTTTGAAACTAGCACCTAATTAGTATTGAAATAAAATAGTATACATAAATACAATTTAATGAAATAGTATCTCGGCAAAAATAACTAAAACTAGAAAATAAATTGCAGAATGTTCATAAAAAACGAAAATTCTACTACAGAAATAGAAACTTTAGAATAATGACTCATATATTCCATTTTTCAATTGTTAACAAATGATCTTTTCATAATATATGCAAACATATGCTATTATTATATTAGTAAAACAAGTATTACCTGAGGCATGACTACTGGAACCGAAATCTGGTCTCTGGGCCCATTGCGGCAATAAATAAGCGGCATTCAAGAGGTTATATTAAATGGTACAAAAACAACATTATAATCAGAACGAAACGGCGCATAGTAAAACGGTAGTGCAATAATAATAATAATAATACTAAAAACGGCGCTTAGCGAAATATTAGCGGTGCTGATAAAGCAAAATTTAAATGCGGTGATAAAATAATAATACGGAATGCAGGTAGCAGTTATTCACGGTTGGGGTAATTCATACATAGGATCGGAGCCAGTTTAGGGACGGCAGACGAATAATCGAGACGGCAGGTATCTTAGGAATTTAACACGACGCGTAACACAGCTCGTTGCGCGCTGTTACTATTGTCTAGTGACTACCCCTAACTTCGTTCGAAGCATCCACTCTACAGATATGCGACACAGCTGGGTTGCGCTGCTGTTACCCTTGCCGAGTGAACGCCACTAACCCCACACCACGTTTCTTAGAAGTAACACCTTGTGCGGTGAACAGGGGTACGGCATACTAGTAACACAACAGGTTGGGTTGCTGTTACTTTCGTCTAGTGACTATTTCTAACCCCGCGCACTAATTAGTTAGACCCACCCACTCTACAGATAGATAACACAGCAGGTTGCGCTGATGTTACCCTTGCCGAATGAATGCTACTAAGCCGACGGCACGTTTATTAGAAATATACACTTTACCAGGCGCGGTGAATGGTAGATTCGTAACACAGGAGGGGGGAGGGGGGCACTCCTGTTACTAAAACGATTAGCACTAGCTTATGCGGCGATGCTGGCAACAAGAATTACATTTATACACGAAGTTGCTCTTTAAAAATACATATTAATTTAAATGTAAACCTGATTTAAATTAAAATATTTCTATGCTTCTAGAAAAGAATCGACAAAGTTTTTAAATATATTTCCAGACTTGGACCGAATATTAGCCAGTGGAAGACATTTTCTGTTAGGTAGATGGTTAGCTGACGCAAGGAATGTAACGACTAATTTAAAAGTAAGTAAAATATTAATGCTCTTAACCAATATTATCAATTGCGCCAATTAACCAGTTGCACAATAACAGGAAATACACAACATAATATCCACAACCCGGAAAAAAATAGTCCTAGGACGAATGCCGTATGAGTGGTCAGAATACGATTATAAAACTGCACCTATAAATAATTGTATGCGCCATACAAGAATTCATCTAAAAGAGATACCGTTTGTGTGCTCGGAATGTGATTTCAGGACTGTACACAAGAGTCATATCATTATACACAAACACTCAGGACAGAAAGTGTGCGAACAATAATTCATCTAAAAGAGATACCGTTTGTGTGCCCGGAATGTGATTTTGGGACTGCACACAAGAGTCATATCATTATACACAAACACTCAGGACAGAAAGTGTGCGAACGTTCAGAATGTAATTATAAGAATGCAATAAACAGTAATCTTATACGTCACAGGACAACTTATTTAGAAGTAAAACAGTTTGTGTGTTCGGAATGTTATTTTTAAAGGATTTCAAAATAACAAAGCCCTTGATAGAGACGAAATAAGAATAAGCGATATTAAAGTAATAAATACGTGCAGCATACGTTTGAAACGCGTATTTTATGGCGTTTCCATAAAGTATTAACGACACGTGTACGGTTCTTAGTTTTTGTATTTTGAATTATTTTCTTATTATTTGAAATTTTCATTTCACGGCAAAAAAAAATTATTTTTAGTATGCTTTTTACGGACATTTTTAGACATTTTTATTCATAGCTCTTGAACTAATAGAGATATCATCGTGAAAGTCCTATAACGAACAGATTCTAAACACATGTCGTATGAGTATTCAGAATGCGATTATAAAACTGCACCTAAAAATTATCTTATGAAAAAATGTTAATTTTAAAATGTTCTTTACGGACATTTTTAGACATTTCTATTCATAGCTCTTGAACTAATAGAAATATCTCGTGAAATCTGGATATGTTATTCAAGACACCTTATGCTTTCGTTTGCACATACTAACGGGAAATACACAACATATTATCCACAACCGGAAAAAAGTGCTTTAACGAATATATTCTACAGAGATGTCGAATGAGTGTTCCGAATGCGATTATAAAACTGCACCTAAAAATAATCTTATGAGCCGCACAAGAACTCATATAGAAGAGATACCATTTGTGTGCTCGGAATGTGATTTTAAGACTGTACACAAAAGTCATCTCATTGTACACAAACGCATAGACTCAGGAGAGTGCTTTCCATGTCTTTAATTGACATGTTTTTTTCGACTATATGGAAAGTCGTGGAATGGACGTGCGGCACATATTGGACAAGAGGATTTTATAGCGTTTCCATAAAGTGCTAGACGAAACGTGTACGACACGTAGTTTCAGAGTTTAGAATTTTTTTGCCACTTTTTTTAAATTTTCATTTCACGCCAGCAAATCGTTATTTTAGTATGATTTTTACGAGACGTTTAAATTCATAGTTCTTGAACAACTGGAGATAGCATCGTGAAATTTTCTTATGTTCAAAACTGCAATGGGTTCAAACACTTGATTCATCACTACTTTTAAACAATCTTACGTCTTGTTAACATAGAAAGTATCGTTTTACGCGTTATTATAATTTGTCCTATTTACGTTGTTTTCAATAGTCTTGCCATGAAAAATCTTAATTCGGACCCTTTTGGACTTATTTTGGAATGCAATGCACACACAAAAACCGCCTAAAAATGGCCGACATTATATAGGCTGAGGACAAAAAATTCGATAGATTTCTACCACTTTGTGGATGCTAATTCATTTTTTAAACCTTTTACGTTGTTTCTGTACGTTTGAATGTTTTACGTTTGAACCTCTTACGAAAATTCGATATTTAATGAGCATCTTTCGATTACCATATTTAATAAACTTGGGTGAAATTTATTAGAAAAATAAAATAAGACTAATGCCGTAACTTATATAAAGTTCAAACCTTTAAAAGAGCATTTTTAGCATCATACGCTACAGTTTATTAGTTTTAACAGTTTTTTGAAAAAATATACCACTATGTTTTCGATGTATTTGACAGCTATTATTCAAGCAGAAAATTTGATGAAATCTGGTATTTCAAAGTTGGGCGAAGCCATACGAATTTCTATGTACGAGTTTGTACGGTAGTTTAATATTATTCTAATCAACTATTGAGCTATCTGAATGTTCAGTTGAACATACTAAATTTGACTTCCAATATATGACAGGTGGGGTTGCGTACCCGTCCAGAAATTTTATAAAGCATACATTAAGGCAATATTTTCACCAGGAAAAAGAATTATACGAATACAATGCGAGAAATCAAATAACACTCTGGGGTCCTCAAGGAGAAATCAAGGATTACGCCAATAAACAGTGGGCAGGTAAATATTGTTTGTCCTTCTAAAAATAAATATATTTGTAGTATTTATTACAACAAACTTTTAGGTATTGTTAGTGATTTCTTTCAACCCCGATGGAAATACTTTCTAAGGAAAATGAACGAATCTCTTAGTGATGATCAACCTTTTATGGAATCTGCTGTAGCAAAAGAAATTTTTCATGAAGTGGAAGTTCCATTTACAAATGCTAAGAAAATTTATTCCGTTGACCCAATAGGTGAGTTATATTATTAATGAAAAATAGAAAATCTGAGTTACAAAACAATATGTGTCCACTCGGTAGATAGATAACACCTTTATTGGCATAATACACAAATAATTACAAACAAGTTCATTCCCAACATAAATACACATTACTCAAAATTTTAACTTACAATTAACAAAAAATAGTATTATTAATTAACAAAACATAACATATTTGCATTCCTACGCTTTTCGAGGGCAAAGGAAGGACTAAAACCTTATTTATTTGCTCCCCAACCACCTCTCCCTTCCTCACTTGTCCGCACCCACGTTTGTCCACTTCCTGCTGCCATTACCTTCTCTTAGGTATCTCTCAATCTCTCAATCCAATCCCCATTAACCCCCCACCCCCACTTATCTTCAGTCCCCTACTTCCTGCCCAGTCCTCCTTCATCTACCATTCCCCTTAAGCCATTGCCCTCCTACGTAGACCGACTATCTTATCCTCCTTTCTTGCCCTTAATTTTACCCACCATCTTTTCAATTATAGCCTTTCCCCACCCATCTTGCTCATAACATCTCCTCCAATTCTCCCCATCCAATCTCTCATCTTCATCACCACACACTCTCTCATCCAATGTATCCATGTTTCCTACCCCATCCCACACCCTCTACACATTCTCTCCCTCTTTCATTCATCCAATACCTATTCCCCCTCTCTTCACTCCCACACCTAAACTGCGCTATCGTCCTTTACTCTTTCATGCTTAATCACGACTCTAAATATTTAGCCATCCCTTCTTCCCCCATTAACCATTCATATTTTCTGATAAACTTGCTCATTCTAATATGTGCATACCTCTCCTGCCTTTCTACATCCATCATTCTCTCAGTTACCTCATCAATCATCCCATTTCCTTCCACCACTTTCTCCCCCCATCTCCTCATGGACCATCCTATTCTTTCATACATATTCCTTCATCAATTTATTCATACTTCCTTTTATCCCTTCCTCCTTCATGCGTTTAACATAGACTTCCTTTACCAATCTACACTCTTCATCCATCCGCACTTTACTTTCAAACCTCACCATCTTTCTCACTCCATGTATCCAGCACTTATATTTCCCAGTTTCCTGTAGCACTATTTCATATGGTGTCGTCCTGTCGACACCTAACATCGTCTTTAAACACCCCGCTTGCACCTTTTCAATCATATCCCTTTCGCACACCGCCCATACTTCAGCCTCCTGCATCAACACATTCGGTATATTTATTGAGAATTCGTGGCCCATTTCCAATAAGAACCACTGATAAAAAATTTATTACAAAGTAATGTTATGTCATTTGATGTCAAAGATGTGTCAAAACCCTCACAATTAATTAGTTAATATGTTTTAGGCGATACCATTGATATTGCCAAGGAAATATATACAAAATGGAGAGAACAGGGTGACTGCTGTAACACAATTAAATCACATGAATTTGGAGCTATCCCCGGAAATTAATAATTAATAAATTAAAGTTTTTTCCTATTTCAATTTTATCAAGCATACTGTAATTATTATCAATTTTATATGAATAATTTTCTTAACAAAAATTATTTTAAATAAAAAGTATTTTGTTCAGTAATCATAGATTAAAGAGATTCGCTCCAAAATTTATTTTTGATTTATGTAAACGGAAAACTCCATTACAAAAGAATACAATTACAGTAAAACATAAGTAAATAACATAATGTGTGGATACTTAAATATGAATAAAAAACAACAACAAAAAAATGAAAAGGTGTTAAATAATGAAGAGGACTAGCTCTATAGTTTCATGTGGGCTTGGAGGTTCAAGATCATGAATGAATTGTCCACATCGAGTCCAAATTGAAAAATGAGGTTTAGTGCGCGATTAATCGGATGTTGTTTCCCTAAGTTAATAGGATGATACTCAATGAAGAATTCATTAATGGATCTCAATGATCTTTGAGGAACCGTTCTCTTGACACGCTAAAGCAAGCCTTGCAAGAAGATATTCGATGGAAGAAGAATATTCTGTGTATAAAACAAACATCTGATATCCTTCTACGTTTGTCAAGTATGTCAAGATTTGAATGATTCAGGATATGGTTCTAGTTCCCGTGGGCATGAGCAATGCGTAATCCAAATTCACAGTATCTTAGAAACTTATTTTCAATTCTTTCTATTTGGTTTATATATATACAGCATAGGAAGGAGACCAAATTTGACTGGCGTACTCTAGCTGACAATTCCATAAAAATTCTGATGGAATTAACGGCAAGTCCATGAGAGTTTCTTATCAAAAATCCTAGTAATTTCGACGCCTTTAAAGCCACATGTTAATACGGTCTGCGAACTGAAGATCAAAAACGGCACCAAGGTCCTTAATTCAGGAAACTTATGATATTGGTGACTTATTAATTAGGTATGCCGTAGATAGAGTTTTACTCCATTTGCGAGAAAAACACATACTATAGCATTTGTTTCTGTTGAAGCCTAGTTTAATAGCTATAACCCATTCCGTAAAAGAATCCAAGTCTGTCTGAAGAGGAGCTTGGTCATCGTTGGTTTCAATTATTGAGAATATTTTGACATCATCAGCGTACATTTAATGCTTGGCTACTATAAATTTAAGTGATAGGTCATCTATGAAAATGTTGAACAAAAGGGGATTGTGAAACACCAGATGTGACCTGTATATATCGAGATATAAACTGATGTTTATCCTTTGGGTGCAGCTTCTTAAGAAACTCTGAAACCACCTGAATAATTTGCCACAAAATCCGAATGCTGTAGTTTACCTTATCAAGCGCCTTAGAAAACCTGACAGCCGCTCTCCAAAGCATCCGTCAGATATAATTAAAACACCATCAAGTTAGTCAAAAGTAGATCTCCCGTGCTCTTCAAAACTTAAATATGGCTTACATTTATGGTTGAGATTTATGGTCACTGATTAGCTTATCTAGTAACGTAGGTACGATTGATTGATTGCTAATGCTACATAAATTGGGATTACATAGCTGTTTCTCCATGACATCTGAAATAATACCACTATTCAGGGAGATATTAAATAAATAGCAAATTGGTTTGCATAGTGTAAATACAGGGCGCGTCAATAGAATAGATGGAATATAATCAGGGCCATATCCGATTATTCTTTTAAAGTGTTAATGTTTGTTATAAGTTCAGATTCCTTAAAGTTAGGACGACGAATATCAGGTGCAAAATTTGCCTGGTGCAGGTAGCTAAACCACATAGGGAATTTGGTATTAGTTTTATAAACTCTAGATGGAACATATGAAATGATTGCAAAATGTAGGACGTGTCGTAGAATTTTTCTAATGCCAGATCTATAGACTCATTCGAAAGTATTAAATTCCAGTCAATATTAGCGAAATAGGGGTTCAATAAATTGAAATGGGCTGGGAACCAATCAAGAATACGCTCTTGAGCCTTTAAGTCTTCCATTTCATATGAAGCATAATATGGGAAAGAGATGCAATATGAGATATGATGAGCTGAATTACAAAAGAGGCTACCATTGCCCCTACTGCATTTGATACTGCTAAATGTTACGTCTAGGTAAATGCCTCTATCATTAGGAATAGAGATCACTTGTTTGAAATTTAAAAAGCCATAAGACTCGCCGATTGAATTACCGTGACAGTCCTCAGAACAATTTACTACTACACTCAGGTCATCGTTAGCCCCTGTAGCTGTTGGGAGGTTCATGTCACCTGTAATAATAAATTTACAATCCCTATACCTAAAGTGCCCGTGCGGGGTGGCTAGTCCCCCATCGGGCGCCTCCCCATACACGCAACGGCCATATCCCGGTAAACTGCCTTGGTCGGCAGGCTAAACCTGGTGAGGGGGGTACAAATGCACCCGATTATAAGATAGTCTCATCTTTAGTGCAGAAAGTCTACTCTGGCATTGGCGGCAAACAAAGTCGATAGACACCTGTAATTGGCGTGATTGGCATAAGGTAGCAAAGCTTTAAATCTAAGCTAAAGGGCGATTATAGACCAAGATTTAGGGGCACCTTCTTGTACTAAAGGCGGATGAACTTAGCACAAAGTCAACGGCATGAGATCAGGCAGGCAAGGGGAAACCACCTGATTATTTTCCAACGAGTACATTATGTCAGAAAGTCGAAAGGGTTAGTGTCCCTAGCAGCCCAAGACAGATAAGGATGGAGAACCACCATAAAAGCCATTGAGACATGATGTCACCATACTCTCACGAAAGTCAACGGACAAAAGAAGAAGATACCTAAAGTAAAAGTCTTTTATAGCTTCACTGTGACTTTGATAAATCAATCTATTCGACGCAGATGGTATATACACTACACCAATGATGAGCTTGGAATTACAATGCTGCACGGTTACGTATACTTGTTCATTGTCAATATGACAGATAATTTTCCCTGCTTTGAATTTATTGTTTATTGCCCGAATTCAACAATAGTTTTTAACAGTATTTGCTAATTCTTACGTGACTAAGTTGTAGCCAAGTATGTTGCTGGACTGATTCGCTTGCGGTATTATTTGTTTTAGGTTAGAAATCTATTATATAAATTTGCCTTACTTGAAAGGGTACAATAATTGCGATTAATAGTGCAATCAGTGCATTAATCACTAAGATTACGACAATTAACGCGATGTATAAGTATTATAAAAACTAAACAACACACCATTAATATCAATGTGCTCGTTAGTCTAGACCCACACGTTAATCTTTTTTTCTTAAATGAAAGCTTTTTCTTATCTGTCCAAGTAATCAAGTTGTGTGACTTTACACTTATATATGAAAAAAATGCGATATAATATATATAATAGACATTTATTTGCTTATATATTAAACATGAATCATAAAAAAGCCAAATCATCTGAACAATAATAAAAGCTGCTTTAAATATAGTTAATAATTTAGTTTCAATCAATATTTATTAGCAGAGTATTTCATTTTAAAGCTTCCATTTTATATTTCAAAATAAATAACATTTAATGTACAAAAATATTACAGTCTTTAAATAATAAGCAACAATTAAATGAGTCGCGCCAGACGTTTGTCCATTTGGCAAATAGCGAGTTGTGAATATTTATCTGATTTGGAAGGTAAGCAATAGTTGTTCGGTATTTGCTAAACAAAGTAAACGTCTCGGACAGTCTTCACATAAAGCATCTCATAAAAAATAAGTTATTTGTTTTGTTCCTTAGGTTAGTGTTTCTCAGCGTACATTTTTAGAAGGCGCTTAGGTCACTAATAATATACCGGATCAGTGGCGTCGCGAGGAAGGGGGTGAGGTTATCATGCTCCGAGCGCCACTTGCAGAGGGGGCGCCAAACGGTCCTCAGAACAAACAAATTTTCTTGGAAAATTTATTGTGATCGATTTCTGGGAAATAATATTAATAACTGTTGTAATACAATAAGTTTTGCAGTGAATCAATCAAATTTTTCCGCATACGGAACGCTGTTTCTTCTTTCTGAATTGTTTATTTTCTAATTGTTCAATCACGAACAGGAAAAAATTTGAATATTTTTTTAATTGAACTGTATAGTATATGTATATTTAGTTATGTTATTTTATTTACAGCGTTTAAGATACTAAAAGAAGGTACTTTGAGGATGAGATCCTCATACTCGAAGGTACTTTCACTTAGCGACAGTAAAAATTATTGATAACATTTTTAAACTTTTAAATTATCTATTAGTAAAACATTTCTAGTATCCGGGTTACGCCCTGATAATAATCTATGATATAGCACAAAATAACTATTCCAATCGATTCAGGATAGAATCAATTAAAACATATTAAAATTATAAGTGACAAAGTTGTCAGTAAAAGATAAGTGTAGAGGTTAAATATAATCTCATCTACTTGTTCCCTTTAAATAATAACCTTTAAATAATAATGACCTGCGACCGCGTGCTGCATCGCCATCTAGTGGCGTTTTATAACAAAGTGGACAGCATAAAAACTACAAAAGAAGAGATCCGAAAATGGCTGAATAAAAAGAATATAGAAAACAAACATATTCCTCAAGGCTGATTTACTTTTAAAAGTTAAGGAACATAGTTCGATTGCAGACAAATTTTATTTTATAGATAATTTAGCAAAGCATTATGGACATGAGGTATTACGTCTTCCTCTCTACCACTGTCATTTTAATCCAATCGAAATGGTATGGGAAATAAGCAAAAACTTTTACGATAAATATGCTTCGCAAAACGCTGAGCGAGGAAAGTGTGTTATATTTATGGCATGAGGCATTAAGGCAAGTAGACAAAGAAACTTGGGGCCAATGTATTCAACACGTAGACCGAATAATCGTAAAATCTTTTGCCGACGAAAATGTCATAGATGAAATTCGGCCAATAATTTGTAGAACAGAAGATAACATCTCTGATTACAGCGACTCAGAAGAAGAATTTTCAGAAGGATTTACATTTACAATCGAAAATTTTGAACTTTCTATAATTTAAAATTTCGAAGCTCCTAACGGAGCATATGTTGTATGTGTTAGTGAGGCTGTTAATTTCCATCAGTCCATTTTTATATACTTCTTTTGTTCTTGTTAAGATGTATGACCACAATTTTCTGAATGTTGACAATCAATCATTTTTATTATTTTTTTAGTAGAGAGTGTGTTGTTTTTATACAAACGTGCCAACCTAATCCTACTTATCCGACATCTTTATGAACACAATTATGGTCTTATAAGAACTAAAGATGTCGCATCAAACAGGTTTCAAGTAATGAAGGGCGTCAGACAGGGGTGCATTCTCTCGCCCTTATTGTTTAACAT
>WYDF02255713.1:0-19964 GCA_009867245.2 Adranes taylori
ATTATTTGATTGAAAACTCTATATATGTTACAAGTAAGCGAGCTGTCATTTACAATGTGTTTATAGGTTAATTTGAATTATTTCCTAAATTACATCTGATTGTCGCAATCTGTTTCTACAATTTTATTCGAATTAATGAAGACTACCAAACTTAATTAAGATAATTATTATTAACAACTGATACTTTCCCTATTTCGCTCCTCATGCTAAAAACATGAAGAGTTTCCATTGTATTCCAGGAATGTCTACCACTATGTTTTTAAAATACAGATTTTATACCTATGCTGATAAGAATATCTGTATCACAAATGCCATCATACTTATCGATAGAGGTAATTGTACATTTTTAACACCTGCCTTAAAAATGATTTTCGTCTGGCAATTGCTGCCCAGCTGAAATTTTAGGCCTTTCAGATGCTTCATCCTTATCATATCCAAATATTAATCGTTTTTTCACACAAAGCAATAGAGTTTCAGTTGATAATCAATTGATGACTATTAATTGCGTTTTCATCATATGCTTTAATTCTATTTGCTGGTCAAATGTTTTAAGTCTGTACAAAACGAAAGATTATAGAATATTTAGTAGTTTCTACCCTACATTCACACTATCCTAGTACTTGATGATTTTAGTTGCCGTTTTAGCCATTATATTCCGATATTATATTCATTATATGCCGTTTTAGCAAAATATACAAATACATTCCGTATTTGGACAAATCAATAAAGAAATACATATATGAAATATTCATTGCATCCAGTAAATTTCGAACGATGGTATTTTGCAATGCTCGCGACTAAAGAAGCCCTTCGGCTATTAAAAAGGCAAAAATTATTTGTGGAGAATTTTAGCTCAACTACATCCATTTTTCCTACATCAATTAACGAACTTTGTACATCATCAATCACATTGTATCCATTAAAGTATTTATATAGGTGTATTATATATATATATATATATATATATAATGAAATAATTTATATTAATGTTGTATCAATAATAATAATAGGAGACTCATATTTCATATTGTCACGGGGTAAATTTGTAATACAGTTTTTGTTTTCCAAAATTCATTTATTCAGGGAAAATTTATAAATTTAATCGAATTATTATTTTTGTAATTAAATAGAAGATTTATTTAATGCAACTCAATTTCGACATTTCGGAAATTATTTATTTTCTTTAAAATTTGTTTTAAGAATATGTAAAGTGTCTTAAGAATGTTTCTATTCATTAGTGCGTGAGGTAAATAAAATTGACTAACGTTTAACACGCGTTAAAGAACAAACCAAAACAATCTATAATGAAAAACTATATTTTGGTTTAATAACTAAACCATAAACAACCAAAAAAGGTGTCCTAAGAGTTTTGGGCATTTATGGTCAGTCATAACGGTTTTGGGTTTTACGAGAGTAAGATCAATGTAAAGTTTAGTATGGGTTGTAAGAAGAGAAAAATTTAATTTATAATTTGGAAGGAGTATTAGTATTCTAACTTGTAAATCTAATTATTAATTAATCGTTTGATACAAGAAGAGTTTATTTTTGGAATTGGCCTCAAATAACCTAATTCAAATAAATTCATTTACTTTCGGATTCTATACAAATGACGACCATAATGTGATTATTGTAAGTTCAGTTTTTATCAATTTTTTTTTGTCTAGTATTTTACTTGCCTAGTATCCCTTTTATTTGTCTAGTATTTAACGTAAATATTTTGCTTTATCGGAGGTAGAAAAATCAATCAAAAGAAAGTATAGTCAGAGAAAGATTTTAGATCTGAGATCAGAATAATTTTTAAAATAACTTATCCAATTCTGTATGCACTTTATTCTTCATTTCATTTGTTAAATTAAATTATTCGATCCTTAGTTCAATGTATTTTTTATTTTATTTTTAATTAAACGAGTCAATCTTTTGCTCAATTTATTTTTATATCATTAAAGCAAGCGTTCACAACGAACCCCCAGCAGTGGAGGCACACCCCTTTGTTACAATTGGCGAAGGCCCTTTCGTTACAATATAAATTTTAAATTTTTTGTATTTAAAATGTAATTATAGTAAAATTAAATATAGCTGCAATATTTCTATTTTACATAACCTTACAGTCTTTATATTTCATAACTGAATAAGTTAATTTTTATTAAATTTTTTATTACATTCTTTATAAATTTATGGATAATAAATTTGTTTATTTTTATTGTGGTTCTTATGTATTTCTTATTAATTTTCTTATTTTAGATTCTTACCTTATATTAAAATATTTCTGTCTTACATGACCTTGCGGTCTTTATAGTTCATAAAATTGTCCTACATTGAATAAGTTATTATATAAGTTATTATATGCAATATTATATATTTATATTTATTATTTATATATTCGTAGATAATAAATTTATTTATTTTTATTGTGGCTCTTATTTATTTCTTATTATAGATTCTTATGGTTATATTGCAATATTTCTTTTTCATGGCCCTACGGCTTTTACAGTTTATAAAATTGTCCGACATTGAATAAATGATTATTGTTGATTATATTTGATTGAAAGAAATTAATTTATTCTTTATAAATTGATATACAATTTATCATAAATTTGTACTTATTCTTTATAAATTTATAGAAAATATTTATTTTTTATTTTTGACGATAATGAAAATTATTAGTGTTCTAAATACTTCATTTATAAAAAAAATAAGTAATTATCTATATTAGTTGACATGCTTCAAGGCAACATTCGCCCTTTCATCAGAACTGAAGAAAACTTTAAATTTCTGTATTGATAGATATAAATATATTCATTTCACTTTTTTTTTAAATTTTTATAATTAACTTGTATTTGGAATATTTCTATAATATTTTATATTTGAAAAAAAAACATTTTTATTGATTAATTTTAATAAATTTTGAAACATTATTTAATTCATGACATTTTTATAAAATGTCATTTATGACATTTTTATAAAATGTCATAAATAAAAATGTCATGAATTAAATAATATTTCATAACTCAAAATTTATCAAAATTAGTCAATAAAAATGTTCTTTTAAATATAAATAGTTACAGAAATATTTTAAATACAAATTTATTATAAATAATGTTATAAAATAAAAAAAAACTACAATGTACTTATTTATATATCAATAGGTACAGAAGTTGAAAGTTTTCTTCAGGTCTGATGAAAGGACGATGTTGCCTTGAAACATTTTGGTTCTTATTTATTTCATATTTATTTTCTTATTGTAAATTATTATGCTTATATAACAACATTTCTTTGTTACATGACCCTACGGCTATTATACTTAATAAAATTGCCCTACAATATTTTGATTTGCTTTTAATGTGGTTCTTATTTGTTATTTATTTCCTTATTTTAAATTTTTATTTGTTTATTCTAATTTATTTATATTTATTCTTATGTATTATTAGTTGTGGATGATTTTCTATTTTCTTTTAATTTAATATTTATCACACTCTTCATTTTCTTTATTTGATTTTAATAATCAATCAAATGTGTCACCCTTTGATATGGATTGATTCAGTTATATCCTTGGCATCTCAATTCAGTTAGCTGTTGCATCGATGTAGAAGTAATAAAAAAAATATATTAAATCGAAGCAGAAATGATAGAAATGAAGTGAAAGTTAGAAATGAATTTAATGCATATATAAAATTCGTTTGAAGACTTAGAATTTGTTTTCAGTTCATTTTCAAGGAGTTAGGTATGATTACTTTTTCAGTTAAAATTTTGTTCTTCAATTGATTTAGAAGTAATTTAACGAGTGTCAATAATTTTCTTGATTATTATAGACTTTTAAGATTCATTTTCTCTTATTTAAATTATTTCTTTTAATTAAAATGTCACATTAAGATCAAGAAGAAAACATTAATCAAACCCAAGAAATTTAAGATGTTATCAAAATTTTTCCATAACCCACATAGTTTGATATTTTCTAGTTTGTTATTTTCTTTGCGTTATGATTGTTTCATATTATATTTTATTAACTTTTTACAGTTTAGCAAAAAAGATTTTTGCAAAAAAGAATTTGAATAAGAAAGTTTTTACACCAAAATCCGAGTAGTGAAAGCAAAAAGTGGCTAACGGTGACTTATCAAATAGAAATTTCTGATGTTTGGTGGTATTATTTGTAAGTGCAACTGGTCTCAAAATTAAATAAAATATTTAATACGAGAGTATAGTCAATTATGTTTTTAATATTTTAAACCTATGAATTATTTTAAACTTTATTTTTATAGGTTCTAATAATTATTTTAAATAAATATAAACTGTATTTTTGGAACACTAGTCATATATAACACTAAGAAAAAACACTCACCTTTAAAGTCAGTGACCAATTGGAATATTTGAAATATTTCTATAACAATTTATATATGCAAAAAAAAACATTTTATTGACTAATTTTAATAAATTTTGAAACAATATTTAATTCATTACATTTTTATAAAATGTCATTAATACAAGTGTTACTTTATAAAGATATGAATTAAATGATGTTTCAAAAGTTATCAAAATTTGTCAATAAAATTGTTTTTCCAATATAAATAGCCGTAGAGATATTCCAACTACAAATTTATTATAAATAATAACAAAATTGAAAAAAAACTAAACTGTACTTATTTATATATTTATACAATAGTTGAAAGTTTTCTTCAGTCCTAATGAAGGGGCTATTGTTGCCTTGAAACATATCAACTAATATACATAATTAAGTAATTTTTTAATAAATGGAGTATTTGGAATACTACTGATTTTCATTACAATCATCAATTGCTACTTCAATTCTGAACGATTTTTTCATTCTATATTTTCATTGTGGTTCTTATATATTTTCTTATTTTATATTCTTATGCTTATAGTATTTATTTTTTACATGACCCTACGGCATTTAGAGTGTAAGAAACTGCGCTACACTGAATAAGTTAATATCGTTTATTATATTTGAATGAAAGAAATTGATTCTTTATAAACTTATATTTCTTCTTTATATTTTTGTAAATTTATAGATAATAAATTTATTTATTTTATTCTTATTTATTTTCTTATTTTAGATTATTATGCTTATATTACAATATTTCTTTTTTCATGACCCTATGGCCTTTATAGTTAATGAAACTGGAGTATTCTATTTTGATTTGTTTTTAATGTGGTTCTTATTTATTTGTTATTTATATTCTTATTTTAAATTTTTATTTTTTTATTCTAATTTATTTAAATTTATTCTTATTTATTATTAGTTGTGGATGATTTTCTACTTTTCTTTTAATTTAATATTAATCCCACTCTTCATTTCTTTATTTTAATAATCAGTCAAATGTGTCACTCTTTGAAATAGAATGATTCAGTTGCATCATTGGCATTCGATAATCTCAATTGAGTTAGATGTTGCATCCGTTTAGAAATCATTAAAAAAATATATTAAATCGAAGCAGAAATGTTGCCAAAGTTAGAAATAAAATGAATACATATTTGTTTTCAGTTTATTTTCAAGAATTTAGGTATGATTAATTTTTGAGTTAAAATTTTGTTCTTCAATTGATTTAGAAGTAATTCAACGTTTATAAATAATTTTGTTGTAGACTTTTTAAGATTTATTTTCTCTTATTTAAATTATTTCTTTCAATAAAACAGGTATTAAAATCAAGAAGAAAATATTAATCAACCCCAAGAAATTTTAGATGTTATCAAAATTTTTCCATAACCCACATAGTAACATATTTTTTAGTTTGTTATTTTCTTTACTTTATGATTGTTTCATATTATATTTTATTAATTTTTTTACAGTTTAGCAAAAATGACGTTAGCAAAAAAGAAATTGAATAAAAAAGTTTTTACCGCAAAATCCGAGTAGTGAACGCAGTAAGTGGATAACGGTTACTTATCAAATAGAAATTTCTGGTTGACCTGAAGGTGGTATTATTTGTAAAGCGCAACTGGTCTTAAAATAAAATAAAATATTTATTAAGAAAGTACATTATTTATTAATCAAGTTAATTTTTTTTAAATATTTAAAATTTTATTTTTTGAGATTTTAATAATTATATTCATTTTCAATTAATTTCAATAAATATAAATTATATATTTTTGAAAATCTAAAGCATATATAATACAAAAAAAACACTCACCTCTAAAGTCAGTGACCAAATCAGCAATCTAATCAAAATTGTCACTTCGAGAACAGAAGAAAATTGAACTCAGCTGCAGCAACAGTAAGAAATATTACTTCCGCGATACTTATCACAAAAATACCGGTCAAAACAAAATACGAAAAAAAGAATAAATGTTACTATGTGTATGTGCGTGCCGAATTGCGTGGGTTTCGATAGTCCAAAACACCGTAGAATAACAAAATGATACTGCACGTATGGAGCACTGTTATAGCGCCCCGGAAAAAAATAAATAATAAAAGGAAACCAAAAAAAAAGAAAATAAATAATATATATGAGTGGAGCAAAAAATAAGTACACCGGCCGATTTAAAGCGTACTTAAGTCTGCACTGGTCCGCGTACTTATGCGACGTACGCAGCAGCGTGCGGTACCTATATTATCAATGCCAAAGTCGAGGCAAGGAGCATAGCAAGAGCACACACATACACACTACTACTTCTCAATTTGACGTCGTCTCCGGTATATGCACTATAAGAATATTATTCGACGCGACGCCGTTCGCACGCGCACTGCTTATATAAAGTTTGCTGCAAAATGGTTTAAATGTTCTGCACGCTGATCGTGGTGGATCCTCTGCTATAGTGCTGCAGGAGCACACACCAGTATAGCAGATGTTATTGGTCTTTTCGCTTAGCGGCTAAGCTAATATAGACGCACCATTCGTGATATCATTCTTCGTTTACTTCGAGAACTAGGAACGCATTCTCTTCTAAAAAGATCACACTGATCTTACCAACTGACCGTAGACCCAAGTTCAAGTTCGCTGGCCGCCGCGCGCTTTCTAGGTGCAGATTATTGTGATGTGCGGATAGAGAAATAGTAAAAAAGCTCCTTTTACTTCTTTCGTTTTGTACTTTATTTCTTTTCCACTCCGTCGCTGGTTAATATCAACTGCGTGTATTTGCTAGTTGCAGTACTTCTTATACGCTCAATTCTGCTCGAATATTGGAATAATTATGTATATATATATATACATACACATAAATGTACTCAGGTATCGTGTACTTTGTAACTGATGATGATAATAATGATTATGATGATGATGATGTTGTTCGCAATCGTGCGAATAACGCAAATAAACTCTACGAAGCTGCATGTACCATGTTTAAATAGACGTATAAGCGGGGGAATAACTTGCCCGAGCTTTCATTGGCTAGCCTGAGGGTAAAGAAGAAATAGCTAGGAATGCACACGCAGCAGCACAACTACATATATAGATAGGCGCGTATCCTAACACAAACAACGTTTATCGTCGGCAGCAACCAGCGGGTTGATGTCGGTATACGAGAAGAACTATAACGTCATTCTTTATCTATTGGTTCAACGAAAATATTTTATAAGCAAAGAAGCAAAATATCCACGGAAAATATCTATCGGTTACAATAAACGACAATTCGATAAGATAGATGGCGAGGGGTGAATGAAACCAATTAACAGAATTTGCGGGATCTGCTATTTGCTTTCTGCGAATTAATATCAATTGTCATAAAAATCTGCTGAGTTGTAAATGTTCTAAATTTACAAGGACAGTTCAATAATTTTATATGAAAACTATAACAAAATTTTATCAGATATTATTTTGCAATTGTCTTATAATTTGATACACAATTCTATAATAATTTAATGCAAATCACTTTTAATAATTAACAACTGATATTTGATGAAAATTACTTTTTGACACTTAGAAATTTTTTGTTGTTTGATTTCTCTGTCTAATTCTAGATCTACTGTGATTATCTCACTAATCTGTTTTTGTTGCTTTGCGTGGAAATGGAGAAATCTTCAAAAAGACGAAGGATCCGACAGTGTGGGATTTTTACGCACTAAAACTCCACTCACTTTGGGTTCAGCTAGGAGGTTGGTGAATTTATTAACAAGGTTCTAGGATTTGTTGTCCTGTTCAGCCTGGATTTATGATTTGAAGGGATGTTAGTGCAGTGTTAGGCAGATTACTTGCAGGTAATGTGTGCTATAGTATTCACATTACAATCAAAGGAAATCTGCAAAACCTTGATCATAGTACGGTTGAGTTCATTTTGGGTTTGCTGGACAATGTCTAGGTTGGATTCGTTTGTTTGTTTTATTTTTGACTGCTTATTTTTATTTTCTTATCTTCTTTAATTTTTTATATATCTATGCTCCTAGACTACGGTGGTTATCTAAGGGACAGTGGGATGAATTCGAAGATCTCCCGAAGATCATCTGGTGGATCTTGCATTGATCTAAACATTCGAGCAGGGGGTTGTGGAATTTAATTTTTGGGCACCTAAACCAATGATTTGATGAGCCCCACTGGAATCGAATTGTCTGGTAGGCTATTATGTTGTTTCCAGCGCTACGCCTGTGGAGGGTATTTGGATTGAAGATGTTTTAGGCGTTCAGAAATAGGTGTGGCCGAGCAGTGCTCGTATAGAATGTTGCTAGGAAATGAAAACGGTTTACTTTACGTAAGATTCTTCGTTCACATGGTTATTCTCAGCAGTAGAATAAAGAATTGATCTGTAATCAATAATACGTCTTATGGAGATATTATAAGTGTCCTGGAGTGTTTTGAGATCACACCCCCGGAATCGTCCTCTCAGAGCCGAGATTAGGTTGATGCGTTTTCTAACCCCAGCAAGAGTTTGTTTTATATCGGAATTCCAATTAAATATTCAATTGAGCGATATTCCTATCTATGTGACTTCGTCTTTTAACGGAATCACTTTTCACCATATTTAGAGCCGGACATCGCTTTTGTGTTGCCGCCAATTTCTGGTAAAATTTGGGTGCTACATTAAGATGGCTTGAGTGTTGCTTGGGTTTGGTGTGACGCGCTATTTCTGCGCCCATGCTAGAAAAGAGTTGAGAAAATTTTGGATGTGTTTGCAATTGGTTTTGGTTGATTTGCTGCAGGCCCAAAATGCCATGTCGTCTGCATAAAGAGCGCTGTGGCAATTGAGGCCCCTGGAGATTGGGGCATAGTAGTAGTACGTTATGTACAGCAGTGGGGCCAGGACGTAACATTGCGGGACTCCGGCTTGAGGGTAGATAGTTCTGGATAATGATTCTCCTATTTTGATTTGAGTGCTGCGGTTTGACCGATATGACTGAACTAATTTGATTAGAGTTAGATGAAATATTTTTAGTGTGTGGAGTTTCAGAATTAGGCCAGCATGCTATATTGTGTCAAGGGTTGAGTGATGTCCAGAAATACTGTCAAAGCACAATGTATGCTGTTCAAAGCGCGAGTAACGTCTGTTTGGTATTTTGGAGCAATTCATGTGTAGAGCGCGAGGCTTTAAAACCAAATTAATTGTGTTGTAGGATTTTGTTGGTATCCAAAACGTTTCGGGTTCGAGCTATGATTATTATTCTTTCAGAGGTTTTGCTTATCACGTTAAGAAGTATTATTGGGCAATATGACGAAACTTTCCTGGGATCCTTCGTAGGTTTGTGAATCATGACCCTTTGGCGAGTCTTCCATTCTACTGGGAAAAGTCCCAATAGGAGACACTGGTTAAAGGTATCGCTTAGAAGTTGGATCGTTTCTGGTGGAATATTTCTTAAACTGCGAAGGTTTAGATGATCGATTCCGTGAGCTGTGTTTTTTCCCAATTTGAATGTTGAAGTAATTTCTTCAGAACTAATAGGAAAGATGACGTCATCGTTTTCAGGAAAATATGGAATTGATGTGTAGCAACCATCTGAGGTCCTGGCGTAATTGTCTATGTCAAATAGAAATTGATTGTTAAAGTTTGGGTTGTTAGCAATTTGATAGGCTGATTCTAGGTGGTTAGTAAAATAGTTGGATTTCTTAGCAGGTTATTTATTATTTGTCCTTGCGAATTGGTTAGATGGGATTTGGTGGTCCAAATTTTGCTTTCAAGATGCTTGAATTCTTCCCAAAAATTTTTACCATTACGGTAATCGAGTTTTGTACTGGCGTTAGGCCAGCACTCCTCTCTGTATACAATAATATTGCAACGGATTACAGCATTAAGACTATTCTACTATATTTTAATGGCTGGGTCTCTGTGCGCAACGAACGGGCGAAAAAGACGTCGTTTTTCGCAAATCATATTTAAGATTTCGAGAGGAAGGAGATGCCTCTTTATGGTCACAGATTTTAAGGGAATACTCTTCGATGCGGAATTTTGGATAATTTGCGATAAATGAGCTACTGTTTTATCTATCTCGCTAGCAGAAGAGGCGGGATTGTTCAGTGTGGTGAGCTGAATTATTCACTTATCAATCAATCAATCAATCAAAACGTCTTTATTATAACTTTTTCTTTCCTACAATAACAAATTTTACAAAAAAATAACTAACTACAATAAAGCAACTACAATTAAAAGAAACCAAAACTCATCATACCTCCTACTTTTTCTCCCATAGGAAGTAATAAGGAATTTTTTCTTTTGAGTTTGTTCCTTTCCCTCAATTGTTTTCTCTCTATCTTCTCCCATCAATACTTTTTTCCCATTATCCCTATACTTTAGATGTAGATGTACTTTTCATTCATCCGCCCAAAAATATTTTTATATTCGCTCAAACGCATTTGTTCATCACTCCAATTTATTTGTATAGATGCAATCACCCAATGCTCCCATCTTTCATCATCTTTTCCACATATCAATTCAACACGTGTTTCCACTTTTCTCACGCTCAGATCTAAATCACGCAATCATTCTTTTTTCTATGCTTACATCTGCTGTCATATAGTTTAACATTACCTTCCCATTCATTATACTGAAATATTTTCTATTATATTTCCCATTCCTCAATCTTTTCTATCTCTTTTACACATCTCCATAGAACCATGTTTCCATAGTCCCACCTATTCTTTCATACACTTTCTTCCTCTCTTTCACACATTGATTCAAACAGCTATTCCTTCATTCATACTCTAGACATTTCAAATAAACCATTTTCACCAACCTCACACTCTCATCCATCGTATTCTTTCTCGCATATTTTACTAACTTCTTTATTCCAACATTTATAGTTCCGACATTCTTGGACAAGTATCTCAGTCGATGTTTACTTTTCCACTTCAGTTATTCTCCTCAATACTCCACACATCTCCCTTTCTGCGGTCTGCGATTTTCTAACCAATAAATCACCCCCCCCCCTAAAATCTCACTATGGAGGAGACATACTGAGATGATCGTATGGGGGCCTCAAAGTGTTTGCATTTGCGAAGAAAAAATCCATTTAACGACGTAAATCCCACTTACTAATTCATGTCATTACTTCACTCATTCATTCAGTCACTATTTCAACCGTTAAATTGTTGTTTCCGAGATATCCAGACAGGTCTCAGCTTTCTCAGCCTCGCGGTTCACCTTTGTCCGTTTGTACCTACGATTTTAGGTTAGATTGGGGGAGATATGAAAATATATAATTATAAACCGAGGATGAGATGGGGGGACCGGGGGGGGTTAGATATTTATCTTATGTACCGCTACTGATTCAGAGGATTTCAAGGAATACTGGTTAGAATTCAACAAATATGAAATAACTCTATCAATATAGAAATGTTCAATATGTTCTATTTAAAGTGTTCCTAATATTTTAAAGAATATCAAATCATTATCGACCTCTGTTCGTTTAACGATCTCTTGTTAGTTTAGAAAACAAGGTTATAACAATACATTATCTGAATCAAAACTTTTTTGCGACCAAATAATTAATTTGTTCATTTGAAGAATTATAAATTACCAGTGATTTGACATCATATTATTTTTAATGATTAAATAATACAAAACAAAATAATTAAGCTGCTAATATGAACATTTCAATTATTATACGGTGTAATTATATGAGTAGGTAACAATTTTAGATTACAAACGAGAATAGTAGTTACTTCATTATATTGTTAATTGATAAAAACAAATGTAAACTTTAAATTGTAATTTTGAATCAATCTCGATTATTTCAACACCATTTTACGTAAGAGTGAGTACTATATAATAGAATTAATTTTATTTTACGTGACAGATGTTATATCTGTATCATTTGAGGAAAACTAAATAAGTCGTATCTTAGAAAACCCTTTAAGATATGTAGGAGTTCTAAGGTATATGTATTAAAACACCTCAGAAAATCATTTTCCATGTATAGGAACTCGAACCCAAAAACAATACATTTACTGAATATTTATCAAAATAACTTATATCAGTGTGGTCCAACTCGCGGCCTGCGCGCCGCATGGGGTGTTTTTACTCATTTTGTTGGCACTTTTGTCCTTCTTACTGGATAAGAAATATAAAAAAATATAAACTACTGATACTGGCAACACTGCTGCAACAACAGCTGATATTGGCAACACTGCTGCCCATTGGAGCAGTTTCTGATAATCCCACAAATGCCAGCATCTTACAATCTTCATTTCTCCCATAATGGACACCTACATAATAAGTTTCACTCTTTGACCGTTATAATCCGTGTCGTGTATGCTTCGATTTTCACTTTCATTTAGTACTCCCTGAAATAGTGGAATTAAATGAGAAACTATAATTCAGTGGCAGGAGAGTTACTTTTTTGTTGAACATAAAGGAAAACCACAGTATGTTATCTTTTCTCAAGTCTTGAATGTTTCGAAGGAGTATAATGTGAGTAGACACTATACCAGCTTTGACAAATCAAAATACAACGAATATCAGGGAAGTGCCAGTAGTTGTGTGTTTAATGATTGGAAGCTGAAACTTACTACACAGAAGAATATCTTTCAGCAACCATCAAGCATTGTTGATTTAAAAACATCTTATGCGGTGTGTTTAGATCTAGCTGAAAGAATTAATGATATGGATAGTGAAGCTTCTAGTACTCTCAAGGGCATTCTGGAAATATGTGAATTTTACTTTCTATTGACATATTCTACGCCCTGGATAACATTATTTCTAAATATGAGGAGTTTGGAAAGTCGCAGCACTTGTAACAGATGGAGATAAAGCAATAGGTGGTCATAGAACTGGGTTAGTAGGACTGTGTAAAGAGAAAGGCATATATTGTTTGTTTTTCCACTGCATTATCCACCAGAAGGCTCTCTGTGGAAAAATTATAAGGCTCAGTGAGACAATCAAAACTATTGTAAATACTATAAATTTGATAAGGAGAGACAATAAAGCCTAGAGACACAGCGTATTTATTGAATTCCTGGACAATTTGGAAGCTGAGTATGGTGACATTTCATAGTACTGTGAAGTGCGCTGGTTAAGTGCTGGAAAATGCCTGCAACAGTTTTCTGGACTGAGGAATGAAGTTCTTGCTTTTCTCAGAAATGAAAACATTGGGCATGAGTATCATAGAAAACAGGAAGAAATCGAGTTTTCAAAAAATCTTGCTTACCTGACAGATTTATCATGCCATCTACATGCTTTCATCCTGAAACTATAAAGCAGAAAACTAAATATCTTTTAGCTTTATGGACATATTAAAGGCTTCCGTCAAAAACTCTATGTAAATCAAATTGCACTGATGTCACACTTCCGATCTTGTCAGCAGTTGTAAGAAGAAGAAAAAGAAAATAACACAAATTTTCTTAAGTATCTTTCATGAAATAATAATTGCTATCAAGAAAAGGTTTCAGGACAGGTTCCAGGAATTACAATCCCTATCACCAAAACTTACACTGCTCAACGACCCTTTGGGGGATTGAAATGAGTGAGGTGCCCTGCGACCTTCAAATCGAAATTTGTGATCTTCAGGCAGACCCATTGCACCAGAGTAAAAAGTGTGATGTTCCTGAAAATTTTTGAAAACAGATTTCTAAAGAACGTCTCCTTAGACTGCTTAAATTCTCGCTGCAAATGTTATCGCTGTTTGGCAGTACATATGTGAGTTAAAGTGCTTTTTCTACTCTCAAAGAAATTAAATCAAAAACTAGAATTCACCTTGAAAGTGCTTCATTGGAATCGAGCTAAGACTTTGCCTTACTGAATTTACCGTGGACATTGATGAACTTGTATCAGAAACGCAGACCCAATCATCACATTGATTTCTCGACTGTAAAATAAAATGATATATTAAACTAGTGAGTTATATGTAATTCGTTTTCTTTCGTTAATGTCTTTGGTCCTCACTTTCCTATACTACATTTGATTAGCCCTGGGGTAACTAAAGGTTGGACCACACTGATTTATATAATTCTTTTGGATTTATAGAACATTGCAAAAAACTGGACAGTCTAAGGTTTACATCAAAATAGATCAGAAAATCCTTGTCGGTACACATCAATCCAAACAATCTGATTTGTTTAAGGTTTCTATCAAAATACCTCAAAACTCGTTCTCGATGTTTTGGACATCGAAACAAAAAAGAATTCTCGGGATACTTATTAAACTGACACCATGGTCTACCGATAAGGTAATTGATCTTTCTGTTGGAATATAATTTCTATATCATTCGGATTGCAGAGGAAAATCGTATCTGTATGGGTGAGAAGTCCATCTACATTAACTATATCTTGTTATCGGCATAGCGTAGGTTGCTTCCAACAAAATCGACAAATGCAATAAAAAAAGTATTTAATAAACCACCATCATCCCATTAATTTACAAACCATCACACAAATAAATAAATCGGTAATCAAATTAACTAGAATATGATATTTAAATTAAATTATACAAACGACGAAAATATTTTGCGATGCTTTATATCCAGATGATTTCCTGAAGCAGTAATCAAACTCTGCGTATAGACAAATACTAGAAAAACAACGTTTACACTCCCTTGCACAGAGGGAGGAGAGGCAGATAGAGCCAGCTGCAGAAAGCTTCGCAGCGTTCGTATCAACTTGTACACAGCCGGAGGAGAGAGAGGGAGAGTTATCGACCAACTCCACACAAAACCTGTCTTTATGTGCGTTAGGGGGTGAAACAGAAAAGGAAAATTAATGAAGAATATATATTATATATATCGCTCGCATTTTCGATGACCATCCTTTTGCTGATGTACATAGAATGCAGAATATGAGCAAAAATGGTACATATTAAGAGAGAAAGATATGTTTCATTTTCTTTCATGGCGCCTTGGTCTTTGCGCGCAAGTTTTTCACTATAAAATTTCTCTTTGACGATATTCAATTTCAAGTAAACAACTTAATGGGTTTGTTGAACTCTACGTTCATTGCCCCAGTCGGGACGTAAGATTTTACGATCCCCGATTTTTGGAACAAACAACTCTTAATGAGTTTATCGAACTTTGGGTAACCTAGTCTGGACAAGTTCAATGCCATCGTGTTTTCAAGAAACAACTTTTATTGAGTTTAATTAACATTAAGGGCGTTACTTTTGTCTAACCAGATTTTTCTATTGTTTGTAAGGAACGTCCACTGTTACGAATGATTTCCACGTAAAAGCTACCGCCGTTCCATTGATTGATCGTTGTTCGCAGTAGAAGGGTGGTTGCAGCTCGTTGTCCGTTTGCACGTAAAATCTGATTGGGGAGCTCCCTGTCATATAATCATAGAACCGTAGAATTTTGGCAGGGATATGATATTGTTCTTTAAGATCTTAGCAGAAATTTCGTCTAAGCAGAAATTTCGTCCTGACTTATTACGACCGGAAACAACAAAAACTGCTGCCGTCAAATCCGAACACCACTCATTTCAAATAGAAAGCCATATCCAGGCCAGTTTCAGACAAACACATTCAGAGCTTTGTCTGATTGTCTTTGAGTGAGCATTTTCGCACGTTTCAATGAGTATAATTCTCTTTTGATTTTTAAACCTGACTTTTGACAGCAAGCATAGACGCAGCGTAAAGAACGTTTGCTCAAGAAAGCTTCATACGATAAGTCGCTTATTCTTCGTTAAGATTAAATCAAGCTAGTCAGCAGTAAGTTGATTCAAATCTACTTATCTCATCGATCTATTATGCTACTCATCAAGTGGAACGTCACTATTATCTGTTGAATCTTTCAAATTCCACATCACTCATGATATTATACATCTTATTCTCGTATTTACATATTTTGATATACATATTTCACGATCAATGTACAAACCGTATCAACGAACCGCCAACGAATAAACCTCGCCAAGGAATTAGTCCTGCCAACGAGTGATCCTCATCGAAGCATAACGAGTCGACGCCGCCACTCAACCAATTAGCTTTCTGCAACCAACTTTCGTAGAGCGTCTCCAACTGTTCACTTCGTCCGCCAACGTTCCATCCGTCTTCCGATGTCAGAACATCGGCAGCTCCGAATTCATGCACGAACCGAACAATTATCCCATCACTAATTACTCGTATATAAAACTTTTGCATACCTTAACTCGACAAATTTTATATTTTAATGTTCTTAACTGGAAAGAAGACTACGTAAATATTTTGCATTACAATTACAATCAAACAAAACCTGTCAGTCAAAATTAACGAGCGCGGGTAGAATCATTTAGGTGTTATTAATATTAAAAACAGTGGTGGCTCATGAAAATTTCCAGTAGGTGTTCACAATCATTTAAAAATTAAAAAGTATTGTATATTAGACTTTTATCTAATATTGGATTGCAACTATTGTTCTATTATGCGATAGACTATTGAACTTACGATTATTAATACGTTTTTTTTATTTAGATTTTTCAAATCTGAAAAATCAAAATCAAAATTTATTTCCAGTTTCTCTTCATAAGATAAATTTCTGTTCACAATATTTTGAACTGAATTAATTATAATTTAATAAAAACATACTTTATTTAAAAGTATTCAAAATATAAATTAAAAAAATAGTCCCATACTCCGATTTATTATTATAATGTTTAATTATGAGCATATTAATGATGTATATAAAAGTGCGTCAGAAGAATATTAAAACGAAAGTCTAATGGCGCACAGTCCATATACACAGCGCGCTCACAAATAAATTGTGCTCTTTCTCCGTATAAAATTGCATGTTATTGTAGACCAATCAGGCGAGCCCATTGTAATATGTTGCGTGTAAACAGAAGTTCACAAATTTTGCGTGTTACCTATGCCAGTAACAACAGTAGCGTTTTATTATTCTTTCCACAGTCTGCTACGTAGCTGAAGTTCTAATAGCAAAAGATAATATGAAAATTTAAGACATTTTAAAATAATATTTTTTAAATTTGTTTTTATTTTATATGGGTGTTCACGTGTAGCTGTGCACTTATGCAGCCGCTACTGATTAAAAATAATATTATCCGGGATAAGCAAGCTCATATACAAAACAATTTAAAGCTTGCCTCTTCGAAATCTGTTCTCTTGTATTGCACACCTATTCACTTATATATATATATATATATATACCTACTTAGCACAACAATATAATGGGTCGAATTTGAAAAAAGAGCCCAATTTGAAAGCTCTTCAAAGTAAATAAATTGAGTCTTATTGCAAGAGCAATATGTAATAACAGATGTATAGTTCATCAGACGTAAAGCTTTCTTATTGCTTTTAAACAACTATAAGAACCTAAAAACATATTTGGTCGCCCATCGTGAGAGGCACAAAACCCCACAAAGAGCTATAACCTATTACAATCTCCATATCTATCGTACAATTTACGCGTCACTATATCCATGTGTTCTACTTGAATATCAGTCAGTTGTAATACTGAACATTCGCCATCATAAAACCAAGGAAAATATCAATATCATAAGAAAAAGTTATAGCACAGATGTTTTCAAAGAAACCAAGATTTATTATCGTTTGACTTTTATCTAGCTTAGATATTTTAAAGGACACAAAGAACAATATTCGTAACATTTTTAATTTTTAATTTTTTTGATTCGATCAAAACCTGAGTTTAGGGGAATAACTTAATTTTAGGCCATGGCGAAAAAAAACTAATTCTTCCGGAGGACCGTAAATTTGTTGTTCCACATTTGGAATAGTTAAAATGTTGCGCCTGACACGTTCCTGCAGTGGATTTTAAAAGTTCTGTAGCAGAGGTCATAAAATTAGTCAATAAACTTACTCTATAAGGACAGAATGGGTCTTTTATTATAAAAGGAAAAGTTTACTGCAAAACTGAGAAAGGAACTATTAAACCAGGGATGGCCAACCTTTTTGGAAAGAGTGACACTATCTGATAAAAATTATGCGTGCCACACACATACAAAAATATATAAAAAGTTGAAAAAATGTTATTTATAGGCCGATTATGGCGTTTTTACGCAAATAGAACATTTTTTTATCTAAGTTTAAGTAGTGGAGATTTAAAAAATAATATAATAAATAAAACACAAATACAAACTTAGGTCAACATTTTAAAAGTTCAGTCAGTTAGTTATGTATAAAATATAAATGAATAACTTGAAACATTTTATTCTAAATAACTATTAAACAGTCTGTACTTAAATAAGGTGGCTTTTGAATTTGTAGCTTTTTTACCCAGTGATCTGTACAGTAGATCCTTGCTTATCTGACATAAGCGGGCCGCCATGACATAACACAAGCGAAAATGTCGGATAATAGGGAAAAGCTAAAGATTTTACTGATATTAAAATTGTTGTATTTACATACTTTATAAAGATATAAAAAATTTTGTGATATTCGTCTGCTTTGATGATGATTGCCGTTTTCTTACTGCCAAATCCCGTCATTTATGGAGCATCATTATATCGATCCCTGTAGCTTCCTCTTGATACTCAACGTATGCCATGACGACTTACAGGGCCTTTACTGCATTTTCATGGATTACGTTTGGAAGATTGACAGCAAGTTCTCCATCGTCCATATCGTTGCCATCATTTTTTACGAGAGTAACAATTTCTTCGTCTGTTATAACGTACTCATTTTTTTTCTTCAACCAACATTCAACTTCTTCTAAAATCACTTCCTCATATCCAGGGATGCGTCGTACTAAAGGAAGAATGCTTTCTTCATTAATTTTTTGATCCTCCTTATCTTTAGTTTTCTCCTAACAACATGTTCCATGATTTAGTAATTCTTGAAGCATTTACATCATCTCAGGCCCTTGCAACCCAATAAGATACATGCCTAACGTTAGCGGCTTTGAATCTAGTCATCACATCAACATGCGCACCATCAGCTTGTTTAAACGATATCGATAGTAGCTTCCTTCGATTATTTCTTTTAAGTGTTTCCAAATCATCCTGATCCATAGGTTGGCAAACGGCCGTTACATTCGTTAGTACAAACATCGCCTTGATGCCGCCATCTTGAAGCTCATTTGCACTCGGGTGCGTTGGAACGTCACCTAATAATAATACGGCTTTTCTTGAAGACATTGCTTGCAATTGTTATGAATTTTTTGCTCTCCTGATCATTGCAACATTCATTTTATAGTTCGCTGATGCATTCCTTCAAGCAAGAATGGTTACAATTTCTTTGTAAAGTTTGTAGCCAGCGGATGGGTTTCTTTTTTGGCTGCAAGGCTCTTAAAATTAAACCCTGTCTGATCGCAGTTGACTAAATTTAATCGCCTGTCAGGCTTTCATTTTTAATAAAGAGAGGAAATTTTTTAGGAAATTCATTCATATTTTCAACATATGAGGACAGTTCCTCCCCACCAACATTTAACTGGCTGTTTCTGTAACCGCCATTTTTTTGACCTTCAAGCCACCCACACTTGCTGTAAATTCTGCGCCACCTTCATTAAATTAATTAGTAAATGCTTTTTCCTGTAGGATAGGCCCCGAAATAGGCACACCTTTGTGTCTGAACTGGGTATACCATAAGTACAAAGCTTCACTTACTTGTTCATATTCACAATTTTTCATTGTTTTCCGCTCCTTTAATGCACTTTCAGTGACTCTTGAAGAACACCAATGTTCTATTTCAAATCATTTTTTTTCAATTTCCTA
>WYDF02255724.1:0-19960 GCA_009867245.2 Adranes taylori
ATTGTTTATACTTTTGAGAAGTACGTTTGTAGAAAATATGCAGGTTTTGTTTTTGTATACTATTGTTTGTGTTGTATGTATGCCAATAAAGGTTAATTTATTATTATTATTATTATTATTACACACTTAATCTATCTGGATGCAATTTGCGGACAAGGGAGCACAACAGAAAATACAAACAGACTACTACAAAGCGCACAAAACACACTATCAAAAGCAACTTTCAAGATAAATCAACTTAACACCAACATCACTTAACACCAGCAACACAAGTATGCACTTTAACATTAATAAAATTATCTACCACGCACAAATGAAATTTATGTAGAAACTTACAAATAAACTCATAGATACAAACATTGATCTAGTTGATATCATTTCCAAATGTCATATTAACATTATTTCCAAATGTTCACCTGTTCTGAACAAGAAACGAAACTATTCATGAATATTTTGGTTTGTCGTTCATACATATTTTCTACTGGAAGTAGTTGGATGCATTCGAGTGAACAACTTTTAAAATAAACAGATTAATATAAAAAGTTTTCAACAAAATATTCAGAACTTGACGTCACGTACAAATATGTTTTAAAGGTATTTAGAGAAACATAATTGTTTGGAAGGTTCCAGATTGATACCTGTAGTGTATTTGAAGAACTGCAAGTAAAAGTGAGATATAAAACATTTTTAACGATAACGCCAAATGCGTTAAAGTTGCTCACAAGACGGTACAACAGCGAAGAAAAAAAATATAATAAAATAAAGGTTGCAGACCTTTATTTTAAGTTACAGACCTATGCAAATGAGATTTATGTAATGTTGGTAAAACCAATACAAAACACATTTTATTTAAGTCAGTCTTTTTAATATTTATGATGTGAAAATGGGCAAACCTTTTCTCGGTGTTCGTTTATCACGAAGACTTAGGAAAAAAGGGCCAAAATGAAATGTGTTCTTTTGTTTCTGATTTTATTACACAGACGAAGTATTTTCCAGTTAGAGGCCAGCCATACATGTTATGTGACATAGATATGGCTACAATTAATAGAAAGTTAAAATAAATTGACAGAATTCACACCCCTAAACAGTATGTACAATTACTTTTAAATATAAATATAAACTTAAATATAAATATTAAATAATATTAATTTCTAGCGATAAATGGAATTTTAGTGTCCATCTGATTGACTATGATAACAGTCTTATTAAAAACAACAAAAACTAGTGGCCTAAGTGTAAAATGTCTGTACTTGGAATGCTTGAGGGTCAAATGCAATCATTAGGTATAGCAACTTTAATCATTTATCATATTGCAAAGACATCAAAGGTTATATTATTCCACTTGACTTCGTTAATGGCGCAAGTGAATATACATTCAAAATTTCGAGAGCAGAAAACTTAGCTAATTTCCTCTTGAAAGGGCATTTGCTAAAGCTCAACGCTTTTTTACAAAGCACTGAACTAGATAGGACAACTGAATTTTCTAAAGATCTCTTTTCGTGGCTGACATCAGTTTCAGAATTGGATAAAGATTAGGCCTTTTATATTCCTATAAATAAATATATACATAAGTTTGATTTATACTAAACCTTTTTTGAAGTATGAATTGTAAAAAATAAAATTAATAAATTTATTTTGAAAAAACTTTACTAGCTCTTTTAGAAACAACATATTTATATAAATTTGTGCTTTTTCTGGAACACAACTATTTGAAAGTAATTGAAAACTTTGGACATTCATGTAAAAGATAATTACCCAATAGCTAATCCTAATATAAATTCATTCAACTACACTAGAATTTTTTTTCAAATTCTCAAAAATACTAATTTTTAGATATATATGTTGTTTCTAAACTGAGTGATTCATTTATTTCTGAAGCGATTAAAATTTCTCAGTGCGGTCAATTTTAGATGTGTAACGAGGAAATTTGTCCTCGTTCCTAGTTAGTTTGATCCTGTAAAGATTGAGCATTAGATACATATAAAGTAAATACTTCAAGAGAACTAGATACGAGAAAAGGTTTAGTCGTGTAAATGAGTTCGAAACCAACATTACGTCAGTAGGCGAAATAAGTATAGATCCGGTGTATGGTCAAAATACAGAAATAAAGGGGAACAAAATACTGTGGGAGAAGGTCCAACGCTCTTTTTAGCGGATATGCGAAAAAATCGATCCGAAAGGAGCCGATTAATCGATATTATGTGAATGGGTACAATGTGCATTTGATATAAGATAAGTAGAATAATCATTTTCGATTCGCTTGACCTTAATTATCACTGAAGGTAATTAGTAATGCATGCACACATGTGACTCTTGTTTAGATGGTCTAATTAGAGAGAAAATCAAACATGAATAAAACTGGAATACAAGCTGGTGGAAAAAACGCTAAGATTTGACATGTGCCGCCAAAGGCTCTGTCCGTTATTTCAGTGAAAATATAATTATGAATGAATTCTGATTAAAATGTTAATTAAATAAACAGTTAAATCATGAACAAATCAGAGTGTCGGTTTTAGTAACGGGCTAATATGAAATAAGTATGCATTAGACTTAGCAGTATGCAGCATTTTGGTATGCAGTGTGTAGCATGATTTTTACGAATAAAGTAAAAAATTTATTAGTAAAAAGTTTATTAATCAAGGTAATTTTAAATAAATCTAAATGAACAAGTAAGGTCATGTGTGTTTATCTAAAAATAATAATAGAATAAGCTTGTGAGCAGTGACAGGACTGTAAGTACTTTATAGTATAATATTTATTGGGATGTAAACTAACAAATCTTAATCGCGATTTTTGTTTGACTATCTGAACACAGGAACAAGTATTGATTTATTTTATTAATTGTAAGGCGCTGATTATTTTATTTTATTTTTTGTTATGAACGAATATTTTACTTTAATTGCATTTTTATTTAATGGCATGTAAGCATGATTGACGCAATCTGAGTAAGCATGAGTGACAGTTTAATTTTGCTGCCGAAACTATAGAGACATTAGATACTCATGCTACTGGCTAAGGCTATCTATCGCTAAGGGTTGGCGTTGCCATTAATTATTTAGCCACAGGAGGCAGGTTTAAATCTGAACAGTACGTCCACATTAGACATATTACAATTTAGGGTTTTGTTCTATTGGGTTATCTAGTTGGTGATAATTCGAACTTTCCGATTAGATAATGAAAATAATAACTTCATTAAAAGTTCATAAATTACAGCAGGTTTGAAACAAAGTTCATTCTTATGAAGTAAGAATAGATTTTGCTACCTCTATGTTGAGAGCAGGATGGCTACGCTAACCCCTACATATAATCCCCCTCTCGTCAATGTCACGTCGGAGAGTCACCCTCTCCTCCAAAACAAAACGTGACAATATGTAGTCTGTAGGCTAGTAGTCTGTAGAATTTCCGCGATACATTTTACGTTTTTCTTTAATTGCCTGATTTTTTTTGTGCGAATTTTTGTTCTATAAATTTTTATAATGTGATTTACTTACAAATCTAGTGGGACCAACTATAATTGAACGGAATTTAATTCATAATCTCCGAAAAAAATTTTTTGAAAATTTTGGAATTTTGATAAATAAAAGTTTTTTTGTGCGTAATTTCAACGCTTAGTACATTTAGCAGCCTATTTTATTGAAAAAAAGGATATAATAATTGATGTAAGTACCTCTAAGGTGAGAGCAGGGATAGCTACGCAACACATATAAAAACCCCGCTCTTACCAGCTTCACTTCAGAGAGTAACCCTTTCCTCCAAAATAGAACTTGACAATATGGTAATAATATTATATATTGTACTAGCTAAACCCGGCTACACTTCGTTGTGGCTCAGTAATTCAAAATCTACGAAAAACAAATTTTTTGAAAATTATGTAAATAGTCAATTTTGCTAAATAAAAGTTTTTGTTTTAAGCAGGGATAGCTACGCAACCCATATAAAAATCCCCGCTCTTACCAACGTTACATCATAGGGTAACCCTTTCGTCCAAAATAGAACTTGACAATATGGTAACAATATTATATATTGCATTTAAAAACTTAAATGTAGAACCAAAATTTCAAAGTCATAGGAGCAAATACTTAAAATTTTATATTGTAAATACGTTAATATAATTGGAGCTTAATAAATCATATTGATGGTGGTAGATCCATATTGTAATGTTGTGACGGATTTTAATAATGTGTTTTAAAAGTGATATTTGAAACATGTTTGGATATACCACATATTTACTGTTTTGCTGTTGTCAAATATTAAATGTAAAGAACACTTTTAACGTAAAGCAATAACTGCCCGTTTCTATTCTAGTCGACGGTCACCCTAATGAATTTTTGTAGCTAATAATGAACTACAGGCATACTAAGTTATTTATTTACTTGAAATTCTAAATGTACAATTAACATTGTGATCCATTTTCTCTTCTCATAAGCCGTTGATTCTTGTTTCATCAGAGTTCAATGTTATAATGACTACTATATAAAATATTCGAAGTCATGTCAAATCTATTCTTATAATAGATGTTGGTCAATTGCTCGCAGCGGCCAGTTTACTACCTTTTAAACTGCTAACTGTTTCTAATCTTATAATAAAAAGTCAATATAGTCTGAATGGTTAATAATGATTTACTTTTACATTTTTTTTACCATTGCGCACATTTCGTATCCACCCCATATATTATTAGAGTTTTAGTATGTAGTTTTATATGATTGTTAAATAAAAAATCCCCAAATATTCTAATACAATTGTATCTGATTAAATATGTTATGTATTTAATGATATCTAACAAAAAACAGCTAATAACTAAATAACTCTCGCTTTAAAAGTATTTAAAATCTTTCAGATTCTTACAGAATTTTAAGCTTTAGTTTTATAATAATTTTCATTTGATGTACAATATACAATATGGTAATTTTTATTGTTAAGCTATTTAAATTATCTAAAAGACAATTTGAATAAATAACACAAATAACATGGTTTAAGTATTTTTCTTGAAATTAAAGAATTTTCTAATTACATGTTTGACAACTGACTACTAAAATATTTCATATGTTTATGTTAATATTCTTTAAATAGTTTAGTTTCTTTTTGTTTAACAATTACACTAAAGGTAAATTTACAAGTACCACTCCAATCCTAATAACATAATATAGTATTCGACTACACAATGTCGCCTCAATTATGATAAAATAACATTAAATATTCTTCAAATGAAATACTTCCTGTACAATTAAACAATCCGAAAGTGGTGTTTCTTTACAATAGAACAAGTATTGACATAATTCGTTTCAGAGTTGAAAATGAAGCAGGGATATAATTAAAAGCCATAGTACTCCATATATTCGATTATGAGTAATGTGTCTACGCAATATTATTAATCAATAGCCTTTCGCCGAGCCTAGAGTTGACTAAGATGTGTATTGCTTCCCGTTATCTGGGACGTTTATGTCTCTTATGCCCGGTACCACCATTTACATTTAAGCGTACTTAAACCCTAAGCGAAAATAAAATAGCAAAATTGCTTTCCACAATACATTATTTCATACATAAGACGGTTTAAAGATAAGCGACAAAGAACGAGAGCTTAAATATTTAAGCTCGGTTTAACGTATGCTGACCACGCGCTTTACATAATAATGCTAAGAAATTTGAGAGATCAGTATTGACAATCATATCATATGTCACATATTTATTTATTGTGCATCTTTATATCTGAACTGTGCAAATATGGAGATTGATTACGAGGATATTTTTGAAGATCATTTAGATATAATAGAAGTGATAGATTATGATTTCCCTCGAAGAATCAATGTCAGAAAAAATGATTTCCAGTACATTTAACTTTTTTTAGAAGATATCGTCTGTACAAAGACACTGCCTTTTATATTCTTGAGTTAATTGAGCACGATTTATATTTACCAACCGACCTGTGAGTAATGTTACAAACGTTTTAAATCGAGATTTTATTTCAATATTTATGTTACAGAAATAATGCAATCAATCCAATTAATCAATTATTAAGATGTTTGCGTCCGTTTTTATGCTAGAGCTGGACATTTAAGTACTATTGCAGATAATGCTGGTGTAGCGGTACCATCTGTATCCGTTTTCATTAAAATAGTATCTGAAGCTATAGCCAAACTACATACGCAGTTTATTCGGATACCAAAAGAAGAGCAAATTGTACAGGAAGCGAACAAAATGTTTTAAATTGCGGGCTCTCCTAGGGTTATAGGACTTATTGACTGCACACATATCAGAATTCAGTCACCTGGTATTTTTACTTTTCCATATTTATATCTTTGTACTGTAAATAAATTATTTCAGCTGGAGAGGATGGAGACATATTCCAAAACTACTTACAATGCATTTGTAATGTAGAATTAAAAATTTTAAACTTAGTGACTCGTTGGTCAAGTTCGGTACATGATACTACTATATTTGCTAACAGCAATATTAGAGCGAGATTTGAGAGGATAGAATTTCGTAATATGTTTTTATTAGGTAATAAGTATTGACTTTTCATAAATATTATATGTAACATTATGGCAGGTGATAACGGTTATCCCTTAAAAACATACCTTTTAACACCGTTATTTCATCCTGCTAATCCTGCAGAACAAACATACAACCGGGTTCATATAAGATCAAGAAATGCTGTAGAAACAATGTTTGGAGTATGGAAGAGATGACTACCAGTAATGGCATATGAACTCCGTTTGAAACTGGAAACCATACTGACGGTGATTTCAGCGACAGCAATATTGCATAAAATAGCAATCGTTTTGAATGAGCCAGAACCTCCGGCTAATGAAGATATGATCCCACAGAATTCAACAATTTAATTAGCTGAACAGAAACGCAGAGCCATTTAATGCAAAAAGAAATTTAATCCTTAATTATTTTAATTAACTTTATTATTTCATTTTAACTTATAAATTAGATTATATGTAACTTGAAAATAAAAGAAAAATTGAAAGTTTAATATTTTATTATCCTAACACTTATTTTTTTAAAATCTTAATTTGGGATTCTAACAACTGGACCCTTAACTTATGCTCCTTTTCTTTTTGCTGAAACTCACTTGCCAGCAGCTTCATTTGCAAATCAGTGATGGCTATTCTTTTGTCTAATAAAATATCGTATTTTGAAGCAACTTGTGAAGATGATAAAGCTTTTACTACTGTCTGTCTTCGATATAAAGCTAAATTTCCAATTACTCGGGTACTTTTTTTAAATTTTTTAGTCGTTATCAATTTTTTACTATACTCAAATCTTCGATATCTTGACTGATTTCAATTTCTTTTAAGCCCTCTATCGCACTCACTACTGCTGCTAAAACCTATTTTCTAATTGTACTCGTAGAAGGTTCAATAACCTTAAAGTGACTAAATTAATTTTAATTTGTATAACATATTTTTAAAACATTACCTCAGTTTCCGTACGTTTAAGTGGTATTGCGTAAACATTTTCATTCAAATCGATTACACTTTCCTCAATATTTTTTGCATCACCATCGAAGTCATTAGTCAGCCCATACAAGGTTTTTTTATTCATTAGAGATAAAATTATATCATTTCTAGTTAATCCAATTAGTGGTGTGTCCCCACCTGTAATTTTAATTTCCTGAGCAACAAGATTTCCTTAGCAAGATTTTTTCTTATTTTCATAGAATTTCTTCAATAAATCAGCAGTTCTTTCGACATTGTTTGGAGCAATTGCATTGAACTCTGATCCTATTTTTCCATATCTTTACTTTATCAGCAAGGCTAGCTGCATTACTTCTTTTGTTTTCAAGAACTCCTTTATATTTTTCTACTAAATTAATTGTTAGCAAGTTGCCTTTATTAGGAAAGTTCCTATCCCGCATTCTTGTATTTGTTTCAGTCTCCATTTAATATAAAAAGCAGTGAAACACGTTTAAATGATAATATCTAATTACAAAACTCTTTGACGCGTTTTTGATATGAGATTCTGACACTTAAATATAATCAGTCATTCATACATTCAGAAAGTAGTTCTAACAAATACTTACATAACTAAACTTAAAACTATTACGGTGAAATCAATAATTTTTTAAGCCGGCTTAAATTTTAAGCAACCTTACTTAAGTCTACTTAAGACGTATAACGATGGAAATGGCTATTAATATATTGGTCACCGGCAGATCGGTTGTTACCTTAAAGACGTTTAGACCTCAAAGGTATAATCTCTCGCATTCAAGTATGCCAAAAGAAGTTTGCCACGATTCTGCAATTGAGTATAGGCTAAATTATTCCTAATTACGTAACGTCTTATTTACATGAAACATATTGTAGCAGTAGGCAGAAGCAATACATTCTATTTGTGTTCTGTTTCCAAAAATTGTACTAAATATACTATCTGCATGTAATGCACTTGCAATATATTTTGGAGTTAAAACTCTCTCATTTTTGTAGTAAGTAAATTTTTCTCTTTCTTTACTATCCCATTCTTACTCTTCTTTCAGTCTCCCTTCCAAAGTTACCACCTCATATGATACCTCTTTTCACTCTCATAAACTATATTCTTTATAGCACTCCCATTCATTATCATATTGTCAAGTACCGAGCCACTACCATGACCTCTATATGTCCATTCTCCATTCGAATCTCCTATCATACATTCATTTCCCATATTCAAATTCTCTTCCAACCATTTCAATAAAAATTTTCCATCTTCGCTCACAATCTTATACTTTGACTTCGATACCAAAACCTCACCATCCTTATCTACCCACAGTTGTTTTTTTCCCTGTTCTCCCGTTCCAATCTCCCATCTTATTTCCCAACTTTGCAATATATTCACTCATCCTTCTCAAAAATTCTCCACAATCGTTCTTCACATATACTGTCACATTCAACTATATATTTTTTCCGATTCTAACCGCCCTACGCAGAACTTTCCACTCTTCCACGTCCAACTCATATTCTCTCATTGCTATTTCTACACCAGTTATAATTCCTCCGCTGGCTCTCCTTTTCAAATGCACTCTATTTGCTTCCTTCATTATTCATATATATCCTACAATAGCTTCAGTGTAATTGCCTCTCATTTATCCCGCTCAACCAATGTCTCTACCATCTCTATACTATCAAATCTTTTGGTGTATCCTAAAATATGTTTATCCTCTATCTTACTCCCCATCCCTGATACATTCCATATCATATACTTATTTTTGCCAAACATTCCCTTTTTATTATACTCTCCCTCCATCTCATCTCCACACCTTTTTTTGCTCATTTTCTCATTACTACTCCTTTCATTTTTAACGCCACTCCATTTACATCTTAATTTTCCTGACTTTCTCTATCACTACTATCATTTCTATTACTTGTTTCCCCTGTTGGCAGTTCTGGCCATCTCAGCAACCCCTCTTTTGCATCGTTTCATATCCATTTTTGTTCGCCTATCCATGCTTCCTATAGCCGACTCTTAGTCTTTCATTCTTCTTCTCAATGTTCAGGTACAACTTTGATTGATTTCTGTACTTCTCGTTGTTTCAACGTAATATCATCTTCTATATAAATTCCAATACCCTTCAACATATGTTTCATACCATTTACTGTCTTTACTCCACCCATGTAGCAAACTTTAAAAAAATATGCCTTTTTATATATATTTTTTCCATTTTCCCCAATTTATGTATGTTTGTCACCTCTTTATTGTAATTTATCTTTTTCCAAACCAGTTTTTTTATATCATTTATGCCATTTCCTCCTTTTCCTATCCCATTAGTTATTACATTCGCCCTCCTTTATCGCCTTTATGTAACCTGCTCCATATCCCCCAATCAATTCATTTATCCTTTAGTGAGACACTCGCAGCTTCTCGTTGCGCTGATCTGTATACATTCATTGGGCAATGAATGTATCCTATCTGCGTAGGGCTGCATATATATTGTCACCTTTGATATAAGGAGTTCCGTCGTTCTCAACTTTAGTATTACGTAACTATTTTCTATATTTATGGTGTTTCTCTCACAAATTTATATTACATAAAAACCACCTTCTATTAGTAGCAAGAGATATGTACCTAATTAGCCTGGAAGTGTAATGATGAACAAAAACACAGTCAACTACAATGTAAGAGATCACTTAATTTGATGTGTATTCTCGAGAATTTAAATGGTTTTGCTTTGGAAGTTCATAATTTTTACAATTACTTAATAAAGAATAAAAGTAAAGACGAATTAATAATGCTTTTTGCAGATTTTTAAAATCTTTAAAAGAATAACACGAAAACATGGACAATGCCAATTTTAATATATTTTCCTAGTTCTGCTACACTCTATTATACCTACATTTAAAGTGCACATCAATATGGAGCTATAATTGAACAAATCAATTGAACACACATTCATAGCCTGTATTGCATGTAGCTGTTAAATGTTTTACTAAAACAATATAATTAAGATTGTTTAAAGAGCATTTTATTGTCAAATTGTTATTTTAATAAAGTTTTTTTTAATACGTTTGATTTAGAATTTGTTACAAGTAATACTTCATTCCTTATGTAACTGCTAAGCATTAGAAAGGAACTGACTTAGTCCATCAGTACTTCTTTTAGCTATGCCAGAATAGTCAATTGTTATCTGTTTGAAGCCGCTGTTAATTATTTTTGCATCCAATCTCGTAATCACTCGTCCATTCATAGCAGTATTTATTATTGCTCCTCCAACCAAATAGTTGTCAAGCATTCCCTTCAAATCAACACAGAATTCATTTATATATTTTGCCAAGCTAGCATAATAACTGTCCCTCTCCGAATTTTGAAGAGATTTTGCTTTATTGGTCGCTTGATTTACCAATGACGTAAATTTTTCCACTACCGCAGGAAGAAGTTTTTCCTGTTCGTAGTAACCGCGTACGTTCCGTATGATTTGATTACTTCCTCTTTTGCTACCAATTCGTTGCACATTAAATTTACTTATTGCTTCTACGCAATCCGCTATTACATTGTCGAGGTTATTTATTATCAGCTCATAGATATTATCAACTTGATTGTTTGAATCAAGTTGTTCTTTAGCTTTCTCTAGAACACTACGCAGACTTTGAAGACTTTTACTAACTTGGGCCTGAGAACTATCAGTTTCTTGAAATATATTGTTGTCTCCTGACTGACCTACAAAAAAGTAATAATATTATTTTTTGTTTCATGTGGGACTGTTGCTTCCAATTTATGTATAAATAATTTAAATAAATATGTCATTAGGAACATATTGTTTATAATATGGAACGTTACTATTATTAGGAACGCAAATAATGAAATAAACACCATCAATACCACACATATACTAACAGTTGAGGCTCTAACCGATATGATCAAGGTTAGTGATGGCATTAGGCAGGGAGACTATCTTAGTTAACTTGGGGAAAGCCAACATTAATGTCGTATGGTATTCAGACGACGTCATGCTCATCGCAAATAATGAACCTGCAATGGCTACTATACGAATGCCGTAAAATTGCCTTAAAATACAATATGAAAATTTGTACAAAAATGGCGAAGTGTATAGTTATTTCCAAGGAATCATTTTGATACAAATTAAAAATAAATAAGAGCACAATCGAACAACTAATGATTTTCACTTAGGTGTGGTAATAACTAGTCACCGATTTGTAGTCCAAGGGCAGTCACTGGAAACATCGCTAGTTGCCGAGTCATTAAGAGATGTCATAAGGAGAAACAAATACATGAATACCGAGGGAAAAATCAAAATATATAACACTATGGTTGGCCCCATACTGACATATGCCATTGAAACCAGAGGCGAAAACAAGTTGACAAAACAGAAATCGCAATTGACATCAATAGCTGGTGTCACACTACGTGATAAGCAACCCAGCGATTCCAAAAGACATAAATGTAAAGAATAAAACGCAATCAAGTGGAGACGGGTTAGCAAAAGAGAGTGGGAGAGTCATGCTAAAATGATGAAAGATCGAAGCTTAGCTGAGATTTTTAGAAGCAGTAGATCCACCAGAAGACCATCTGGAGGACCCCCCAAGGCATGTGCAGAAAGGTGGATATTCTCGTCCATAGAAAATACGTAGTTGGGCACACAAATAAGAAAAATCCTATTCTCTCGTGGATAACGATGATGACGGGGCAACGACAACTATAACGACAATTGTAGCGACGATAATAACAACGGCAATATCGTTATCTGGTAGTAGTTGTCGTTGTTATTACTGTCCGTATGTCGTTAGAATTATACTTATAGTTGTCGTTGCCCTGTCATGATCGTTGTCGTGTTAGTGTTCCCGCCTATCTAATATTTGTCTTTGGCCGTTAAGTAGTTGATTTCAATAAGTCCTCCCTACCAGCCCCAATCTCTTGTAATCATTACCTTGTTGTTGTCATTATCATTGTCTTGTTGTTGGTCCCTTGTCATTGTTAACACTCTCCCACTTAGCTATTCACACTACTATGTCCAATCCTCTGTAACCCCAATCTGTCGCAATTGCCTTGCCGTTATTGTTGTGTTATCTTTGTTGTTGTTTTTTTTTGTTGCTGTCGTGTTATATTTGTCTTGATCGTTAATCGTTGCTGCTACCGTCTACCTGGACGTTAATTCTGTTTCCCTTTTACAAGCTAATACCACTAGCCCCAATATGCTCGCCTAACACACCCCAATAATAGAACCACATGTAATAAGTTCTCTGTGTCTGAGGATAGACTGCAAGGGTTGAAACAGTAAACATTGTAATAAAATACACTTCCAATTGATATTTAAATATATATTATTATAGTAGTTTGGTAATAATTTATAATATATTATAATTTATAATATATTATATTAATATTTTATAATATGTGACATAGATATTATTATGTTTAAAGAAGGACTCATCGCGATTAATACTGATACTCATCGCAATTTCTCCTCCACAGAATCGGGCTGATGACAATATCAACTTTAAAGAACTTAATTATACAATGAGTCTTTTCACTCAAGATTTAATTATTTTTATAGTTAGACATCCAAATATAACTGAATTTGTGAAATCTTTAGTTCTGTTTCAAAATGAAACATATATTAAAATAGAGTCCACAAGTTTGCCAGAAACTAATCTAAAACTACAAAACAAATAACGCAATTAGGTCCGGGAGTGTTCATGAAAACTTATATAAAACTGATATAAAAGTCCTTAATTATTTAGTTTCATCGTGTTTGAATTATAAAGCACAATTTACATGTTGTAAATAAATACGTAAATAAAAATCTAATGTAACAATTATTATAAGAGTTTCATTTTTCTCTGTTAACCATTTTGAAAATTTGTAATAAGGGATTAAGGGAGTTTTCTTTATGATTTTTGGAAAAACTAAACATCAGGAGAATGCATGAAACATGTTCTGCATTCTGCTATAACCTTAACTACTATGTGTTGAGTAAGTAATAGCAACAATTAAGTAAAAAGTGGAACAGTTGTAAAACGAGTAACACACCCAAAAGCGATGCAAAGCTTGTGGCTTGTGGCATTTACCTGATTTCTACATTATAATTATTATTATATCATGCTAAATAAACTTACCATTAGATAAAGGTAAACTAGCGATGGTTAATATAAAACAAGTCAAGTAGCTAATTTCTTTAAGTTCCATTTTTATTAAGTAATTTTGTAATTAAGTAATTTTGAACTGACTTGTTGATTCTGACAATTGAGTTTTAAAAAAATGCATTCTATTTATATATGTACTTAAATTCGTACCTAATATTCTAGAAATGTTTTATGTTAAAATATGTAGCTCAGATAATAATCGTACATAAGTTTATATTTATAGGATATTATTTAAAAGAGTGTACATACAAGGCATAAATGATTAAAGTTATATGAAATAACTAATATAAATCATACGGGTTTACTCAGTAAAGTACTATTTTAGAAACTCCTCTTTTTGTAATCGTATTCTACTCATTTTTAACATTTTTATACTAGGGATATTAAATGTATGGGCTGTACTTTTTTCTGTTGTTTATGAGCTGTACTGAACGTCCTGTACTGTAGTTTTTAACTACTTATTAAAAATAAAAGATTGAAATCAGTAAAGACATAAGCGACATAAAATAGAAAACAAATATTCATGATTTATAAAAAACATTAAATTTAGAAGAGACTCAAATTGAAGAAACCGAAATGTTGTAAGCATTTTAAATTAGAAGAGATGGAGAAAGAGTTTAACGGAAATTCCAACACCCAGGCAGAACTTAAAACGGAAAAGCACACAAACCTCTGTAGCTGAACTTACAGAATTTAGCAATACCAATTTAAACGAGAACTGATACCCCACTGGACTTTTGTATACTAAGCAAACACTAAGCATGTAGCGGAAAGAGCTTCATATTTTTAGATCATATCTATAAACAAATATCAAATAACTTAATTGTAAAATCACAAAATAATTTTTCTCCAAATTATACACGGTATTCCGCAGGCCTCCTTGCTGGAACCTTTATCTTTTGCGTGAGACGAAACCAGTCGACACAGACGATAAAAGCACTCAAGGCTTCGTGAAATCGCTACAGCTACTTCCGCGGGTTGCCTGCGTACCATACGGTATGAAGCGTTAGGTTAGCAAAACGCAGCAAAGCCCAGTATAAGGGGAACCGTATAAAGAACTTTTACGGGGTACCGTTAGAGACGAATGTTCATAAGATAATTAATAGTTGACAATTAATAGATGAAAGAGTTAACAAAGTACTATTTCACGTAGTACCAGTTGAAAGTCGTTAGTACTTGTTAGTTAAGTAGGGAATATTTGGTTAAGTAGTATTTATTCAGTTAACAGTAGTTTATCAGTTAGGAGTATATAAAGGGTTATAGAATTTATTATTAGCAGTTAGCATACTAGTGTAGATTACAGGTTTAGATAATCGGCAATAAATCCGTATGGGACTAAATAAATCGAGAACAATAAAGACTCTGAAGTAGTGCTTTGTTCCGGCCAACTTATTGAGATTAACAACATGATGTGAGTAACTTTGTACGATATATTTTAAATAGAGTATTGTATAACTGCGCTAAGTTCACTTTTTATTTGTATGGGATGAACTATAATTCTATGAGTATTGGTTTATTTGTATGGGATGAACTATATTCCTATTAGGTATTATTGGGCTATGCTTATTTATCAACTGATTTGCTATTCGTATTTTGTACTAATTGTTAGGCGGAAATATTTATATCTGATATTAACCGACCTAGAGCATCGATAATTACACAGTTTAGTATTTCTAGTATATGGGACTTAAGTAGAGCTAGTCTTTTATTTACTCACACCATACATTTTCGAAAGTATGAGAACTAAATACGATTTAATAATTTAGGTGTGTACATAAGCCATCAGCTGACTACGCCCCGTAGAGGTACCTATTCGATAAATATGATCTACGCCTCCGTATATATTAGTCCAGTAATAACAGTTCACTACTTACTTAATTAGTTACTTATTACGATCCCAAAACTGTGGATTGGACTTGGGTTTAGACCACTAGAGCGTAAACCCGCCTGTATCCCATACTGTCAATGGTGTGTGATCGAGGTTTCAAGAAAGCCTACACAACTATAGGTAGCCGTTAGGTAACCAAAAATACACGTGGTAATAAAAATACACGGGACAACCACATGGCATACAATAAGCACATACAACAAATTAATAAAAACTTCTAGAATATTCTCATGGTTATGTACAATAATAGTATACCTACCAACAGAAAGAACTAGGAAGGAAGTACACAACCACATATAAATACACACGTAACTTATCTGGCTGCAATTTGCGGACAAGGAAGCACAACAGAAAATACAGACTAAAAAGGACACAAAACAGATTAACAAAACCACCAACCTCCAGGATATATCACTTAGCACCAACAACACAAGTGCTCAGTTTTACAGAGTTACTAAACATTACCGAAATAATCTATCATGCACAAATGAAATTTATGTAGAAACTTACAAATAAACTCATCCGGTTTAGGAACAATATACAAAAATAAAGAGGATCAAAATACTGTAGAAGAAGGTGAAACGCTCTTTTCAGTTGATATGATCCGAAGATCCGAAAGAAGATCCGAGAGAAGGCATCGATCCGAAGATCCGAAAGGAGCCGATTAATCGATATTATGCGAACGGGTACAATGTGCATTTGATATAAGGTAACTAGAATAATCACGTTCGATTCGCTTGACCTTAATTATCACTGAAGATAATTAGTAATATATGCACAGAGTTGACTCTTGTTTAGATGGTCTAATTAGAGGGATGATCAAAAATTAATAAAAACGGAATACAAGCTGGTGGAAAAAACGCTAAGATTTGGCATGTGCTCTGTCCGTTACTTCAGTGAAAATATAATTATGAATTAATTCTGATTAAAATATTAATTAAATAAATAGTTAAATCATGAATAAATCAGAGTGCCGGTTTTAGTGCCGGGCTAGTATTAAATAAGTATGCAACAGACCTAGCAGTATGCAGGATTTTTGAGAATAAATCAGATAATTCTTCTGAGCATGATTTTTACGAATAAAGTAAAAAATAGTAAAAAGTTTATTGATCAGTAAAAAGTTTATTGATCAAGATAATTTTAAATAAATCTAATTGAACAAATAAGGTCATATTGCGTTTATCTAAAACTAATAATAGAATAAGTTTGTGAGCAGTGACAGAACTGTAAGTACCTTATAATATAATATTTATTGGAATGTAAACTAACAAATCTTAAACGCGATTTTTGTTTGACAATCTGAACACAGGAACAAGTATTGATTTATTTTAATAGTTGCAAGGCGCTGATTATTTTATTTTATTTGTTGGTATGAGCTGATATTTTACTTAATTGCATTTTTGTTTAATGGCATGTAAGCATGATTGACGCATGTCTGAGTAAGCATGAGTGACTGTTTCATTTTGCTGCCTGAACTATAGAGACGATAAATACTCACGCTACTGGCTAAGGCTATCGCTAAGAGTTGGCGTTGCTGTTAATTATTTAGCCACAGGAGGCAGGATTAAATCTGAACAATACGTCCACCTTAGACATATTTCAATCTTGGGTTTTATTCTATTGGGTTAACTAGTTGATGATAATTAGAACTTTCCGATTTGATAATTAAAATAATAACTTTATTACTAGTTCATCAATTAAAGCAGGTTTAAAACAAAGTGCATTCTTATGAAGTAACAATAGATCTTACTACCTCTAAGGTGAGAGCAGAATTTTTGGTCACAATTTTTGGTCATCTGTCTACAACAATTTTATATATTAGATCTTACAGAATTAATTTTAAGCTTTACTTTTATAATAATTTTCATTTGATGCACAAAATACAATATGGTACATTTTATTGTTAATCTATTCAAATTATCTAAAGGACAACTTGAATAAATAACACAAATTACATTGTTTAAGTATTTTTCTTGAAATTACAGGATTTTCTAATTACATGTTTGACGACTGCACATAAATCTTATTAAAAAGACTTTGCATATATTAAAATATTTCATATGTTTATGTTAATATTCTTTAAATAGTTTAGTTTCTTTTTGCTTGACAATTACACTAAAGATAAATTTACAAATACCACTCCACTCCTAATAATATAATATAGCGTTCGACTACACAACATCGCGTCAATTATGATAAAATAACATTAAATAATCTTCAAATGAAATACTTTCTATACAATTAAAGAATCCGAAAGTGGTATTTTTTAACAATAGAACAAGTCTTGACTTAATTCGTTTCAGAGTTGAAAATGAAGCAGGGATATAATTAAATGGGATAGTACTCCAAATACTCCAAATATTCGGTTATGAATAATGTGTCTAGGCAATATTCGTAAGCCTTTCGCCGAGTCTAGAGTTGACTAAGATGTGTATTGCCTCCCGTTAGCAGGGACGTTTATGTCTCTTATGCCCGGTTCCACCATTTACATTTAAGCTTACTTAATTATTTCGTACGTAAGTCGGTTTAAAGTTAAGCGACAAAGAACGAAAGCTTAAATATTTAAGCTCGGTTTAACGTATGGTGATCACGCGCTTTACATAATAATGCTAAGAAATTTGACAGATTAGTATTGACAACCATATCATATTTCACCATATTTATTTTTTATGCATCTTTATATCTGAACTGTGCAAATATGGAGATTGATTACAAGGATATTTTTGAAGAGGATTTGGATATAATAGAAGTGATAGATTATGATTTCCCTCGAACAATCAATGTCAGAAAAAATGCTTTCGAGTACATGGACAATTTAACTTATTTTAGAAGATATCGTCTGTATAAAGACACTGTATTTTATATTCTTGAGTTAATTGTGGACGATTTATATTTACCAAACTGATAATAATATTAGAAACTTTTTAAATCGAGATTTTATTTCAATATTTATGTTACAGAAATAATGCAGTCAATTAAATTAATCAATTATTTATTAATATGTTTGCGTTTTTATGCAAAGAGCTGTACATTTAAGTACTATTGCAGATAAGGCTGGTGTAGCGGTACCATCTGTATCCCATATATTAAAAAAGTATCTAAAGCTATAGCCAAACTACATAGATAGTTTAGTCGGATACCAAATGAAGAGCAAATTGTACAGGAAGCGAACAAAATGTTTTAAATTGCGGGCTTTCCTAGGATTATAGGACTTATAGACTGCGCACATATCAGAATTCAATCACCTGGTATTCTTACTTTTCCATATTAATATCTTTGTTCTGTAATTACATTATTTCAGTTGGAGAGGACGGAGTCATGTTCCGAAATACAAAACTATTATAATTTAGCTATATAAATATTACTTAGTGACTCTTGGGCCAGGTTCGGTACAGGATACTACGATATTTGCTAACAGCAATATTAGAGCGAGACTTGAAAGGTTGGAATTTCGTAATATGTTCTTATTATGTAATAAATATAAATATTGACTGTTCATAAATATTATATGTAACAGTATTGCAGGTGATAACGGCTATGCCTTAAAGTCATTCCTTTTAACACCACTTCATCCTGCTAATCCTGCAGAACAAATATACAGCCGGGTTCATATAAGAACAAGAAATGCTGTAGAAAGAATGTTTGGAGTATTGAAGAGACGATTTCCAGTAATGGCATATGGACTCCTTTGGAACTGGAAACCACACTAACGGTGATTTTAGTTACTACAATATTGCATAATATACCAATCGTTATGAATGAGCCAGAACCTCCAGTTAATGAAGATATGAATCCCACAGAATTCAACAATTAGTTGAACTGAACATAAACGCAGAGCCATTTAATGCCAAAAGAAATTCAATCCTAAATAATTTTAGTTAACATTACTATTTCATTTTAACTTATCATAAATTAGATTATAAGTAATTTGAAAATAAAAGAAAAATTGAAAATTTAAAATTTTATTGTTCTAACACTTATTTTTGTAATGCTTTAATTTGGGCTTCTAACAACTGGACCCTTAAGTTATGCTCCTTTTCTTTTTGCTGAAACTCATTTGCTAACAGCTTCATTTGCAAATCACTGATGACTATTCTTTTATCTAAAAAAATATCGTATTTTGCAGCAACTTGTGAAGAGATAAAGCTTTTAATACTGTCTGTCTTCGATGTAAAGTTGAATTTCCAATTTTTGGGGTAATTTTTTAAAATTCCTTAGTCGTTATTTGTGGTGTACCCAAAATCTTCGATATCTTGACGGATTTCAATTTCGTTTAAGTCCTCTATATCGCACGGAATACTGCTGTTAAAAACCTTTTTTCTAATTGTACTCGCAGAAGGTTCAATAACACTGTACAACAAATTTTAAGTTTCAAAAAAATTCATGAAAGCCAATATCTTTTTTATACTAATTTAGCCACTGCGCGACGTGGATATTCCTGGTACCAGCAACATCAGCAATCTTCCCTTAGTTGAAAGGCAAAATGTTATAT
>WYDF02255735.1:0-19959 GCA_009867245.2 Adranes taylori
CAACATGGTACTCTTGTTGGTCTTCTACCCGTACCCCATCCGATTTTAATTAGGAAATATCAAGCGAATAGCGGAACAACAACATGGTTCAGGACTTATATGTGGGGAGTTATATATCTGAGGTAAGTTTTTCAAAGTTTCTGCGTAGATCAGCGATGTGCTGTTAACTCTTTTAAATTGTTTATTAACTAAGTTTCATTTATTAATTAGCTAAGTTATAGCTTAAAAAAGTCAGGCAGGGTAGATGGACCATTTCTGGCATATGTGCTAGCCGTCATTAATGCCCTCTGCTTCAGTAATATCATTGTCTAACGACTCTACTTACTGCACCACTCTGGCTTGTTTAAAGTAATTCAGTGACATGTTACTGACACATCAGTGACATGTCCAAACAGATGTCAAATAGAATTAGTCATTTTGCGGACGATACGGAGATTATTGGGTGCCCGGATTATCCAATAGATAACACGCAGGGAATTCTGCACAAAATTTACGACTGGACACAACTTTGACTCTTGCCATTAAACGCTGGTAAATGTAAGGTCCAGCATATGGGTGCGTCCAACCCTGAAAAATGTTATACACTTGCTAGAGAGCGGTGGCAATCCAGAATGATCTTGGCATTACAATAAGCCTGAAATGGGACGAGCATATAAACGTTGCAGTAAAAAAAGCGAATTTTTTAATATACATAACGAAGGAAGCATTTCCCAATATAACATCTAATCCTTTGTTTAATTATTTACAAATCATATATTTGTCCTATATTGGAAGGTAGTCACTTAATCTGGAATCCATATTTCATGAAAGACAGAGCTTTTAGAACTTGTGCAGAGAAGAGCAACCAAACTTACGGCTTGTTACAGACTTCTTATCAAAAATTCTTAGGTTTTCCATACCATTTTCCATTAGCAAAATAGCAATTAAAAATATCGGAATAAAGATAATTTGATTTGATCTTTGGCTTTTTCGTCGATTTCTCCAGAGTGTCGGTAGAATTGAATGCATGAATGTTTAACATAGGTGTTGAACGTTGATCCAGCCAATGGACATGCTGAAGACGTAGAAAATGTTGTGAAATATATTATTGAAGATGCGATGAAATTTTATGATGTAGGATATGAATTTGTGATGATGTCGGATTTATTCGGTGTCGCCGAAGTAGTATAATTGTCGGTGGTGATCTACCCATGCCTTTGGTGGTTGTATCTCTGTCATTTCTGTTGTCTCGGTGCGTTAGGTGGTTAATTGACCTCTTCCTCGGACGTTGCCTTCATGGCTATCCCATTAACGAAGATGTGTTAAGGAAGGGTTAAGAAAGATTGATATGAGTGAATGAAATAAGAAGTATGTAATGAGAGTACGAAAGATTCGGCAGAAGATTAGATGATGTAGTTTATGTATACCTGATTTATTGATTATAGAATTTTTACACCTGACTAGGTGAATGTAATTTAATTTAAATAACAAATCAGAATCCGTAGTACGATTTGTCGTTCTATAGGAATAAGTTTGATCATTTTATCGAGAATTATTTATGATTGATCTGTGCGAAGGTCCTCACTCAAGAACTCTCAGAATAAAATCATTAATCATCTTCACAATCGAGATGTAAAGAACTTTAGCAATCAAAGTCTCTTTTTATTAACCTATAATTCATCTCCAGAAATGATTAACCCATCTAATTAGTAATTAATAGTTATTTGCAGCTTAAAGCAATACTATTATACATACATTATTCAATTCTTACATTTAGCGAATATAAACTAATATTAGAGATGAATTAGGGGGTTTATTGTAAAAGACTTTAATAAGTTCTTTACATCTCCAATGTGGAGATGGAATAAAGAGTTCCTAACCTAGAAAATAGCTTGTACATACGCGTTTCTGATACATTTAACACCTATAATGGTTCATCTCACTTAAAATGTTATTTCGTCTAACTACCATCTGCGTTCATTGAACTGTGTGAGAGTGCATGTGTGTACATTGTATAGAGGATTTGCAAATTAGTTTAAACAAGCCAGCGTGGTGCAGTAAGCAGAGTCGCTAGACAATTTTGCTACTGATAACAACTATCATCTATGCCAGAAATGGTCCATCTATATTGGCTGGCTTTTTTAAGCTCATTGAGTGTTTCATGCAGTTAGTATGTAATTTTCCAAGTCATTAACTTATCTAATTAATGATTATTTACGACTCCATTTAGTTTTGAGTGATATGTTTTTCTTTTATAGAAATATGGATCCTCCTATTTGGTACGACACGGATGTTAAATTATTTGAAATCCAACGAGTTTAAAACGATTGCTATCTTTTTAGATACTTATAAAATAAATTTACGTATTATCTGACTGTTTCGAATTTATTGTATACTTCATTACGTTCCTTCGTTTTTATTTATTGCCTTTAATTATCTATACGTTCTATTCTTATATTTTAATATTATTCATATGTACTTGTTCATTTTTTTATTGAACTATAATTGATGATAAAAACTATTATGATCTTTTAAATTTAAGTTTAGATTCTAGTTACGCTTTCCCTAAGGCATTTTGGATGTTTATTCAATACAACATAGTTTAAAATTGATGATTTTGAAAACAAATATGACTATCTGTGTCTTGAAAAAATCACCGCACCAGGGACCGTCTGATGACCGTCAGATGCTCTTCCTACTGAGCTAGCGGAGTGACGACTTCAGAACACAGATACTCTTAATATATGTTGTACTATTGTAGAACTAGTATACAATATGTAACTGTTTAGTTTACAGCACATTAGTTAACTAACTAGCATCAAAGAATGGTTTTCGCTTCATCAGGCAGATGTCGTTACTGGTACTATTTTGGTATTATTTTTCACCCACATATATATATATAATACTGCGGTGATTTTCTCAATACACAGATTATTAATTTTCAAAATCATCAATATTACACACTGCGTGACCTTAACACTCACTACAGACGTCTCATTTACTCATAGGTGCCTCCCTATAAAGGCGAGAACATGTAAATTAATATATATGTGAAAAATAATACCAAAACAGTACCAGTAACGACACCTGGCTGATACACATGTTTGCAACTGTGTAGTAACTTTCTCAAAACAAGAAGAGAAACAAGAACTTGTGTACTTTTCATTGCAAGTCGGAATTAGTACGCCTGTGCTGCAAAGTCTTTTTCAGTTTCTTTCAGACCAACAAAGTGTGGCAAATTCTGAAGAATATATTTCAACAAATCGTTTCGAAGCTAAATGTTTTTCAGTCCATCGTGTCTCACATAGTGACATTTGAATGACTCACGCACTTTCTTTAGGAACCCATCATGAAGTCCGGTCTGTCGAAAGAAATTAATAATACTTTTCACGGTACCAATTGTGTTACGGATCAATGGTATTTCACATAAATATGCCAATACTAAATTCAGTGTATGGCCTGCGCAGTGAAAACAAAATTAGCTTTTGGGTACTTTTCTACTACTCTTAAACTCCATTCAGCCGCCCACTCAACAGCAGGTCTATCATAACCCTGCCCAACTAACATTAATGTCAAATCCCAATGACTCCTCAAGGACAAATCTCATCAGGACAAATTCCAATGATTCAAGATGTTGCGTGATTGAATCTGCCAACGCTGCAGCCGTCACATTATTGATGTGGACAAATTTCAAAAAATCTTCTCGTATTACGGCCTTCTTACCCGAGTCAACAGGTGATAACAGCAGATCTATCATAACTTTCGTGAAATATTCTACTGAATATTGTAAAATATAAATCTTACAATATTCCACTTATTGTTGTTTTTATATATTTTATGTTATGTAATTTTAAGCCTTTCCATTAAATCTGACAATAATCAGAAATTAAAAAGATTATATAGTCAGAATAAAGCACTATTTTTAACTATACTACAATAATTGTTTTTAATGTTTGTAATTTAAAATAATTTATATAAACACAAATTAATATAGCATTGTATTAAATTTCTTTATTGATTGATCATTTAATTATAATATTAAATTGACGATATCAAATGTTTAATATTACATATAATATGGCATTTAATTGCCTTTTACTTTTTGTAAAGGCTTTATTTATAAATATATCTTCTTAACAATTTCTTTCTTGTGTTGTTGTTTGATCTTAAAATTGTTAAAAAACTAATCCTCCATCTTTCATATATTTGTTACAGGATTTTATTCTCTCACAGCAGGATCGTGGTTCTGTTATTATTTTCTTTACAGAACCACCATACCGTTTTTCTCATTTCTTATAACGCAATGAGGTTGCCGCTTTGATTGAACTGTACTTAAATTTTTCGATGCATAAATATTATAGTTACACATACCTGACGAGGAGCAGGAACTCCGAAACGAGCGCTCGTCGGGCTTATTTAAATTGCAATAAGATCACGTAAGTTTTATTCAGTGTAACCTTTATCAATTTTGCTAAAACAATCTTAGCTTGTTCACTGTGAATAGACAATTTATCCTAATTGTGAACTTAAATATACGTCATTGAACTATATATTAATATACGGTGTCAATTACATGGGACAGTGCTCGTATATAGAGAAAACAACCTTCTTGTATCTCTACCCGCTCATAGTTTAGACGGTGTAAACGTTTATGGTCCTTCAAACCGGATGGTGTGCTAAATAATATGCATGTGCATTTGTACCATATGTCCTAGTGTTTCTTATTCATGCATAAAGTCGATGTATCGCTTTTAAATCAGGATTTCTTTGCAATTTGTTTTCTAAACTCTAAAATCTTTTTAATGTCATATATTTGCTTTCACCGAGCTCATTACGATTTACCTTTTGATGTCAGTCTTACTACAATGTACCATCTGCTTGTCTATAAGTGTTGTCCTTAAAATGTTGTTCGCAAGCTGCGTGTTCAATCGCTGTTCACCCGCTTCCAATTTCCAGAACTTTTCGATTTGATTATACTATTGTACTCGACCGATACATGGCACAATGTTTTCTATATAATGGGTAGATTGTCTACCAATTTTATTTTTCCTACACACATTAAGTCAAAGAATAATTCAGTTCCTAGTAGAATGTCAACATACCTCCCAAGCTTTGCCGTCCGCATATATCCTGACTGGATTTAAATCTGACCCTAAGTACACTTTTGTAGTCTGTCTTTCAATGCTTGTCTAATCCGAGGTGTTTTTTTTTACGTCTAGAAGCACAAGCCCGCAAAACACTCTTGTGTGTCTTGTGCATGCGTGTGCCGCTCTACCTGCCTCGATCATCGCGCGAACGGCATCTATTGTTGAACGGCCTTCTCTAAAATCGAATTGGTCCTTTTACAGCCCGTTGATAAGACTTAAATGCGTCTGAAGCCTTTGTGGTAGCATACTATCAAGAAGTTTTGCGATCACGTCGAGCAGACAAATTGGTCTATATCGCCTCTCTTTCTTACCTTTTGGAATTAGCGCCCATTTGGCCTTCTTCCATATCTATGGAAAGCACTAACTTATAAGGGCTTTGTTGAACACTCCGGGCAGCCCTAAAGGGTTTACTTCTGCTAATCGCTGAATGAAACCCCAGGGAACTTGGTCTAGTCCGGGAGCTTCCCCGCCTTTATTTTACGCACAGAACGTTCAGATCAAAGCTTTGCACCTCTCTTAGGTGATCTCGCACCGGGAGTTATCCCGATTAGGGAACAACTCTTCCATAATCTTCTCCACATCCTGTGGTGAGTATATTTTTTGTGGAGGCGTCTGGTGACCACCCTGTAGGGTAATCCCCACGTGTTCTTCTCAACATCTTGTAGCTTCCTCCACCACCGCTCCTGGTCCTGACTCCTTCTGACTTCAACACGTAGCGCTTTGCGGGCATTTCTAGTCGCGTCCCACTCCAACGTGGCACCTTCTGGTCCACGTGGCAAGCTTTACGTCTCGCCAAGTTAGCCTGTCTACATAAAATGGTTTAGAGAATGTCAACTGGAGAAGAAATATTGAAGTTTTCGGCTGCCATTTTAATTGATTCAGGGATTGAAATTTTAGATTGGTTTAAATTTATATTTACAATAGGTAAGTTACCTGTTATGCAAGATATATTCCCAAAGGAGCTAAAAACGTTGAATTAAATCGTCTAATAGAATTTGAATACGTTGGAACGAAAATGACACAGGTTTCTAAGTAAAAATCGGACATGACTGACTACTGAAAATTCAACTGTGATTCGCAGCACTCGTCTGAGTGGACGTCGGGCTTTGACCCAAGAAATGAGAAATGAAAAAAAAAACATGTATAAAATAACGTACGTCTTAGAACACAATTTATTTGTACATCTTTAACAGTACCATAAAATACATCTCAAAAATAAACAATAATCTTGTAAAATTTTCTTAAGCTACGAATTACATGTAGAATCAACATGATAGTTTTAAGTGTCGAAGATTATTTTAAAATTTTTACAAATGATTTAATTCCTATAAAATATTAGAACATATAATAAAAATCATGAAATAAAATAAAATCGTGGACTGGTCAGGCCGTTCATTGTTCATATATTGGAATTCAGAAATTTTACTATATACTCTGTAAACCGATTAGTATAAAAATAACCCCCTTAAATTTAGACGTGACAAAGTCGCGTTCTATCAGTGTTGCCACCTAGTCAGTGATGGAAATCCGGAGACAAAACTTTTTCGTACATGTTTAATAGTTACGTAAAATATATAAACATGAAAAAAGTCAACTTCTAACAAAAATAGAAATAAAATGTAGATATTTAATAATCTTTAAGCAGTATGACATAAAAATCAAAAAACATAAATACATAGAACATAATAATAGGTTCAAGTTTTATTTAATTCCTTATATTTTTTATAGCTCCTTGCGATGATATTTGGAACTAATATCGTCGTTTGACATCAGCAATATGCTCTCTTGAAATTGAACTAAAACTTTTTTTGTAAATTTTCTATATCGAAGAAAACCGGACAAATCAACCAATTACCGGATTATTATTCGAAAACCGCACTGTCCGGGAGGAAACCGGTCAGGTAGAAAGATTGCGTTCTATTAAAGGTATTGGCATGTAGTAAAGATATATCGTATGCACATTGCAAGAAATTGTACGTGCAAAATTCTAATTACATATATTAAATTCTTCGAAGAATTCTAAATGGCGCATTTCGTGCCAACCAAGCTCAGATTGACTGCAAATCTAATACTCAAACTCTTGCAAATGTGTATCATATTTCATTAAAATCGTTTCAATAGGACTTGAGTTTTAATTTCAAAATCGTCCAAAAAGTGCTTCCCAATCAAAAATTTTAATAAATCCCATTATCTTTCATATACTATTATTGTATATTGAAAAAATAACTCAACGAGAGAACAATGCTTGTTGAGCTCTCACTGTACAGTTACAAGTAAACTTATGTACACATAGATAAAGTAACAACTAAGAAGAATCACATCACGAACCTTTTCTTCCAGTATTCTAATATTATTGGTTTTGTCCAATTCAATTCACGCAAGCGCACCAGTAGCATGATTCATTCAATTATACGGGAGCTAATAAATATTATACCACAATAGTTGATCGTGATGAATACGAACACTATCCAAAATTTTGGAAGAAATAAAATTATATTATCTGGATAATCATTTTATCAGAAACAAGCAATTGATGCAAAATCTTATACTTATATTACGCGAGACGATTCCGATAATTATATGTAATGCTTTGCCATTTTTGCAATTACTTCTCGCAATAGTCAACTTGAATTTAAACCTTCACCAAGTGACAACATATAAATTCGAATACAAAAATACAGTGTCTTCAAAGTTTAATATGGTAGGTTATGAAAATCTTCATTGATTTTTGCTGACTAGCGACTGCAGGGATGCGTTCAGATTTATGTCTAGCGTGCACTCCAAATGGATCGTAGCCGTTCATATTTATATCTCAGCAAAATATGTTAGCGGTCAATTTTCACCTTTAAAATTGACTCGCGCGGGAATTTATTGCAAAATATGACATAATTATCGCATATAGATATCGACACATGAATATTTATCACTGCTTCTCGTAATATATACGAGTTACACAATATATACGATTTTGCATGAATTCTTGTTTCAGTGATAGTGGAACCAGAAATACATGATGCTGAATTATATAAAGTTTAGTGTATCATTAATTTAATATATTCAATGAATTCATTCCATTTATGTAATCTCGTTAAAAAACCTGCTAAATATTGGTATATTCAGGAGGTAACTGTACCAGAGTAACAATGTGAAGATGGCCACATATATTATATGTATTTCTTTTTTCTTCTTCCCATAATTATTTAATGTTGGTATACTTCTGATCCTAAGGCCTATCACCGAATGAACGTATAATTTAGCTTAGAGTTTATTGACACTTAAATTAATCGTGCTTGTTCTTTGGTAAATATACCAATAAGTAATTTGAAATGTGATCTACCCAATTGACTGATCTTCTCAATGCGGAACGGTGAATCTTTGAAAATGGCATAATACGGAGTACGATCAACTTTTTATGATTTTCTGCACCTTTGGTAATAATTATTTAGGGCTGATTTTTTTTGCAATTGATAAGAGACGTGCCACAAGTAAAGCCTACTTGATTTTGCTTACAAATGTTTTTATTCAATCCTGAATTTTAGGGTCACAGCGCTTACATAAATAAACATAAAGTAAATAAATAATACATTGAACATATACACATTAGTAGAAATAAATAGGTAATTTATAATATCACATTTGACATAACAATAGTAGAGTTATAGTATATACATTTGTAATTATGTTACAATATTTATAATTATTTAAATAATAAAAAATATAGATTATTATAAAATTTCGTAAATACACCTAGTAAATAAATAAGTAACTAAGACGTAACTGGAATAAAAATGTTCGTACAGAATTACGCGTAGCTACTAAACTTCAATTTTAAAACTAAATAAATTTTCAAGTATCTGTGTAACAAATATAAAGCTGATATTATTAATTATGTACAACTGATTAGTTATAACATAAAGTAATGTCATCTTGGATTTTCAAATGAAAGATGTCAAACGACCAAACTATTTATGTTAGACTCTAGAAATGACAGCATGATGTTTTAGAACGAGTTGTGATAAGGCCAGGGTGGGTGGTTGGGTTTGCCTTGAATTGGCGGTCTGCAACTACTAAAACTGGTCCAGATAAGTTTTATGGATAGAGAGGTACAAGAATGGGATTCGATTAGGTTAAAGTTGCATCAACGCTTGTCACACGTAATTTTGCATATAATTACATACTATTTTACACAGGATATGTATAAAGCCTGGAAAACCGGAATTTTGCGATCCTCAAATCATAAAGTCAGGCAACAAATAAGGCCAACACACTCAACGTGCCCAAATATTTGTTTTTGGTCGATTACTCGAAGCTCCTTGTTATAGTCAAATTGTGAATCATTAGGAAAATATGGGATATCGCAATATCTGATACAATTAATCTGATAGTAGCATGGGTAGATCAAATATATATATAAACAACATTTAATAATAAAAAAAAAGATTAAAGTTCCAGTATGAAATATATTAAACTAATACGACTAATATGAAACAAATATGACGATGCGTCATGTCGTCATATTTGTTTGACTTGCAGTGCGCAAAATACTGCATGGTTGAAGGGGTGGCATTTCGGACAGTATGAGGTATGTCGATAATACCACATAACCGCAAACCAAAATCAAATGGAAACAATTATGAGACGTCTGACAGAAAAGTAGTAATGGCTTACATTACGGGCCAAAATAAAAGTTTTATTCTCTCTAATCTAAAACAGGAAACAACTTGGCATACGTCCGAGGGTCCCACTGACTTTAAGCTGTATTTTACTTATCCTAAAGTCTCTCGTAACAAAGACTGAAAGTTGAAACAGGAAGATTCGTAGACGATTAAATATTGCGAGGCAAAATAGCTTCCGTGTTGGACATATTCTTTTGAGAATTTCACAAAATATTCTTAGGATTATGTAGACAACTTACAAAAGTATGCTGACAATGTATTTGTATGACAACTTATATTGTATTTACCAAAGTTGCACAAACAGAATTGTTGCGCAAATTATTTCATTGCGTGGTGACATGCCATCCCAGTTACGTATATTACTATAGTTGTTCACTTGATGACAATTTAGACTTTACATAAATAGATAATTTACATAAATTCACAAATTTTGCATAAGTCGTTGATGAATAACAAAAGTTTATATTCTTTTAGTTTCTTACAGATAAGTTGTTACAAATTAAAAATAATCTGATAATCCATGAATTTAAGTAGTATTTACTTCTAGTAGTAAGGCCAAATTTTAAATAGATCGGTGCACTATTTCGAATATATTGATGATTAGGAAGTTTATAAGAATCAATTTAAAAATTGAGGTAGCGTGGACACGTGTTTCTGGCAAAGTGGTAGCTGTCGTCAGCACCCTCTCATCTCACTATAGGCGCAAGATATCAAGACACCGAATTATGCGTCCGGCGTTCTATCTTGCGCTATACCTCTGACTAATTTTTAAAGTTTTCATTATGTTACAACTGTTTATATTATTTATAAATTTTCATTCTAAGTTAATAAATTGATATATAACGTTAAATATATGCAACTTTGCATACACTTGTAAATTATAATGAAAATTTTTTAAATTACTTTAAGACAAATGCATAGAGCAATGACAGCACACCGGACTCATAATTCGGGGGTGCTGACGACACCTACCACTATGCCAGAAACTCGTGTCCAGCCTGCCTCAATTTTTAAATTGATTTTTAAAAAAATTCTAATCATCAATATTTTCGAAATAGTGTACCTATCTATTTAGAAATGATTTTGTGTTTCCAGGGGAATTAGAAGAACAAAGAGAACGATGCAATGTTATTGAAACAAGTGGCTGCATGATCAGTTTTATTAAGCGTTTCAGCTCATATAAAGAGTCTCAGCTCGTGAAATTAATAATTTTTCAAACGCAATAATATAGCCAGGCTGTATGAAATTTTCAAATCTTATATTAATACCACAAAAGTTTCTTATATTTTCTAATAAAAATTACAATATTAAATAGTGCAAAATTTTTTAAAAGTAAAATGTACAAGAACGTAATAGATCGGATCAATAGTTCATATAAACTTCGAAGGTGTTTGGTAACAAAGCTGTGTACGCATTTGAATATATTGTTTCGTACAGAACACATATATAATAAATAATATTATGTATAAATATAAAATAAAAAAAAAATACATTATATTATACTGTTTTTTATAAAAAAGAAATGTTTTCTAGTTTCAAATATCTAAATTTGGATCTTACTATTTGGTAAAAAGTATGCCACACTTGTATTACTGTAGGGGCATACGTGTTCAAACAATTTTTTTAAACTGCCTGTTCTAAAAATTCCAAATGGTTTAAACATATTCTCTTATTCTATCGCATTTGCATATAAAAATATATTCACTGGTCAAAAGTAATATTGAAAGTGTTAATATAGAATACAGTTAAAAAAGACGAAATTATTTTCATTCATAATTCGTACTTATAATTTTATTAAGTTATCAATATTATAATTAGTTAAGTGAATCGTACAATAAGCTAGTAATTTATATTGTATTCCATGTGGTCAGTAATTTAGGTCCCTTATTACATGTCTATTATTTTACTTTCTACAGATACATTTAAAAGTGATAAAACAATATTGTCTTTTATTGTAAAAATATAAAAATCCAGTATATACTATTTATATATATGTTATCTATATACATGGAATATTTATTATAATAAAGTTATTTATATTTAATTTACCAAAGAGACGGAGACGTGCGTTTATACTTAATTAACGAGTTTAAAGGAAATGCTCTATAAATATGTACAGTAGAGAACCTAAGTCAAATATTGATAAAAATGAAAATTTGACTTTTTGAATTTTTCCAACTATTAGCAGAAGAGCTTAAGATTCTCAACATTTTAAAGACCTTACGAATGCGCATCTTTTTCTTCCCCATCATTTAATCTCCTTTACATGTAATACAGTTGTCAAGAGAGCATAATGTTAGCCAACTATAAATTGATCGGCTACGTTGATCGGATACGTTGTTTCTAATAAGTTGTGTAAAAATTATATACTATTTAGTTTTATATCACTTTACTAAAATAATAGTTTGATTTTACGTGTTGAACATCACTTTTATCCCTCAACAGTACTCAGTCGTGGCATTAAATCTAGTATTCAAAATTAAATTCTTATTGTGACGTAAAGCTATATATTAATGTATTTTCATTAACCGTACTGGAAAAGACCGAAACACATTAGATAGTTCGTATAAGTGTATTGATATTATTTGGCATTCATTTCAGTAGCTGTAAAAGCTTATTTGGAGTTATTAAGACTTATTTTAAGATTTTTGTGTTATATATTTATTTTCTATCTTTTATTTTTTCGATATATTTTTTATATTTCGAACATTTAATATTTTGTATATAAAAGTAACAAATATATTTATAAATAATACGATATTTTTCAATAATACGATTATCGTAATTATATAATATAAAATTTATATTTACAAGAAATACAGGTCTTATGATAAAACAAATTCAAAACAATTCATTGAAACTTTGGTAGCTATAAACTTAAGTAATAAAAAGTGCGTTTATAACAATTATCAATTATACAGGATGCTATTATTTACATATTAGATATAAAAAGTTTTAGTTAGTACTTATATCAAAGAGATTTTTGTTTCCGAAATTTTAGTACTATATGTTTAAATATGTAAAATTTTATCAAAATACTCAGTAACTTATCGCGCTATTTTGTTGTTGTTAATCTAATAATGTACAGGAACAGAAACTTGGAGGTCTAGATATGTAAGACCTGTACTCTGCTGCATGGTGATAAATTAGGACCTTAGTAATAAGTATGAAATTTAATTTGGTAAAATTAACTAATACTGATTTTGAAAAGCACCCTGTAGTAAATGCATAAAGTATAAATCAAATTATATGTCCGTCTCAATGCGAACGGACGATAGCGTGGCCTAGGTAACAGCTTTTTCATAACTGGGCGGAGGAGAATCTTGTCCTGAATCACCACTCGGCGAACGGACGCTCCTAATAATGATCGCCTCGTGGTATGGAGGTGGATACAAATCGAAAACTTCAGTTTTCGACGGATCTTCTTCTTGTGTCTCAACCTATAATTATATTCTTTGTATAATTACATTTTTCACAAGATTCTTTGTTAAAATCATATGCTAATAAGGAGTGTTTACTAAAAATCGGGAACACAAGTAAAATACGTTAATTTAAGTGAAGTTACTTTGTTTCTTCGAATAGAATTATTTATCATTATCATTCTGTATCTTCGAACAGAATTAATTTTAGTTTTTGTATTCAGCGCACGGAATTGTACAAGACTGTTATCTAATTAACATAATCAATATTTTTTCAAACGCAGTACTTATTATTGGCTTTAGGGGCGGAAGTAACGGACGCAAAATCCTGCATTGCGGGGCATTGAATAATAGGGGGCCCAATTATCATTCAAATGTTTTTTTCGTGATAAATAAAAAAATAATTTGGTGAACATCTCAATTTTTGAAGTTTCACCACTGTTGGCTATTCTGTATAAACAGGCTGCATCAAATTTTCAAATCTTATATTAATACCACTCAGATTTCTTATACTTATTTTTTTAGATTTTCTAATAAAAATTACAACTAAAATATAAAATTCTGCAAAAAATATTAATAGTAATATGTTATTGTTATAGTATACAAGTACGTAACAGATGGAATTAGTAGTTCAAATAAATAATTTCGGCTATAAAGATTTGAATTACTTGGTAACAAAGCTGTCTATGCACTTGAATTTATTATTTGTTTCAGACGATATACATAATTATATTATGTATAAATATAATGTATAAAAACATTATATTTTTGTAACAAATAATTCTTTTTTTCTTCTAAATATCTAAAAATTCCTGTTCTAAAAATGCCAAATGCTTTAAACATATTATCTTATTCTATCGCGACAGTGTTAATTCATTTGCATAGATATATATATATATATATTCACTGGACAAAAGCCGTATTTTCGATGGATCTCTCAACCAATAATTATATTATTTGCATAATTGCAGTCGGCAAATGATTGTTCATCTACAAAATGAAAATCATATGCTAATAATAAAATCGGGAAGAAAAGTAAAATAAATTAATTTAAATGAAGCTTCTTTTCTTTTCGATTACTTCGTATCTTCGACCACAATTAATTCTAGTTTATGTACTGACCGCACGGCACTGTACAAGATTCGTGTTTATTTAACATAATCAATATTTTTTCAAACGCAGTATTATAGGCTAATCTGTATAGACAGGCTGTATGAAATTTTCCAATCCTATATTAATACCACTCAGATTTTTTATACTTATTCTTCTAGATTTTCTAATAAAAATTACAACTAAGATATAAAATTTTACAAAAATTATTAATAGTAACGTGATTGTTAAATGATACAAGTATGTAATAGATGGGATGAGTAGTTCAAATAAATTATTTCGCCACACACATTTGACTTACTTGAGAATAAAGGTGTGTACGCACTTGCATTTTTGTTTGCTTCAGGCAATATTCATAAATGTATAAAAACATTATATTATAATGTTTTTATAAAAAATAAATGTTTTCTACTTTTAAATATCTTAATTTGAGATCTTAATATTTACTATTTGGTATATCTTTATGCCATAATTGTACTACTGTAGGAACACATGTGTCTGAAGCTATTTCTTCAAAAACTGCCTGTTCTAAAAATTCTAAATGCTTTAAACATTCTCTTATTCTATCGCAACAGTTTTAATTCATTTGCATAGATATATATTCACTAGGCAATAGCCGTATTTTCATGGATCTCATTCTTATGTCTCAACAAATAATTATATTATTTGTATAATTAATGTTGCAAACCAATGTTTGTGTTTTTGATTGAAATCATATGCTAATAATAAAATCGGGAGCACAAGTAAAATAAGTTAATTTAAATGAAGCTACTTTGCTTCTCGATTACTTCGTATCTTCGAATACAATTAATTCTAGTTCTTGTACTGACCGCACGTCACTGTACAAGATTCGTGTCTATTTAACATAATCAATATATTTCCAAACGCACTATTATTCGCTAATCTGTATAGGCAGGCTGTACGAAATTTTCCAATCCTATATTAATACCACTCAGATTTCTTATACCTATTTTCTAGAATTTCTAATAAAAATTACAACTAAGATATAAACTTCTGCAAAAATTATGAATAGTAACGTGTTATTGTTAAATAATGTACATAATAAAGAAGAAAATAAATGAGATCAGTAGTTCAAATAAACTATTTCGCACCACAAATTTGACTTACTTCAGAATATAGCTGTGTACGCACTTGAATTTATTGTTTGTTTCAGACCATATACATAACTATATTGTGTATAAATATAATGTATAAAAACATAATATTAAAATGTTTTTTTTTTATAAAAAATTAATGTTTTCTACTTGTAAATATCTAAATTTGAGATCTTATAATTATCTTATCTTACTATTTGATATATATTTATGCCATAATCCTACTACTGTAGGGACATATGTGTCTGAAGCTATTTTTTTCAAAAACTACCTGTTCTAAAAATTCCAAATACTTTAAACATATTCTCTTACTCAATCGCAGCAGTGTTAATTCATTTGCATAGAAATATATTCGCGTGTCAAAACCCATATATACAGATTTTTTCTTGTGCTTCGACGGATTTTGTTTTTGTGTCTCAACGTACACAAATATTATTGTTACGAAGAAAGATGTAAATAGACGACATGCAACATTTAATAAGAATTTTGAAATAGCTGAAATATCCAGATGTGGCATAGTTGTTATGTCGAAGACTACGAACGACTACTAAAAGGGAGTACTGATGAAAGTTATCCTAATACTGGAAATACGTATCTGTCCCCGGTCTGGATTTTTTATGTTATTGGTATACACATGTTATCAACAGGTATTTGAAATTGGACTAACGCATATTATTTGTGTAATTGCATTTGGCAAAAGATTGTTTCTGTTTTTTGTTAAAATCATATGCTAACAAGGGGTGTTTACAAAAAATCGGTAGTAGAAGTAAATAAGTTAATTCAACTGATCGTATTTTGCTTCTCGATCATTCCGTATCTTTGAATAGAATTAATTCCAGTTTTTCTACTGACCTACACAAGATTCGGGTCCATTTAGCATAAGTGAATGCGTTTAATGAATTAACCAATCGTTGTTTTGCTTTCCATGGACTTTATACCATCTTCTTCTTAATTTGCTATCTCTGTAGTTCGAAAGCTAGTGATAGTATTGAATACGATAACTATTGATATATAAGCCCGAAATAATTCCATTAACGAAATTCCTAATCATTCCATTAAGTTTTGCGGCCAGAACATAGTCCTTCAGCCTATGCTTTGCTTTCCTACTATATTTCCTTCCGTCACAATTTGGTACAATCGATGTTTATCATTTCTCATGATGTGACCCAAATAATGCAGTATAATGTTTTCGAATAAAGCACTCGATTGGTCAACGAAATTCTTAGTTTTCGACGGTACACCCACTTCTCGAAAGCAGGCAAACGGTAAATTGTTTCCTGCTTTAAGGTCCATACCTCCCCACCGTACTACAAAACCTAGAAACATGTAGCAATGGACTTTTCTAATCCTCAGTTCAATGGATCGCTGCATGTGAGGAGTGTTTTCGTTTTCCCGAATGTGACACGTGACAATTTTTTAGTGAAAAATCTCACTGTTACTACCTTAGTTATTAGCATTTGCTTGGTCATTTAGTTTTATTCCAAGACTTGGTATTGGATCGATAAATAGCAAGCGGTATTATCAACGTATATTTTTAACTTACATGAATCACTGGCATTGTTCGATCCTCGTTAATGTTAGTTGTAGCGATAGGAGGCGTTGGAGCAGTAATTGAAGCTACATTGGAACCTAAATGGCGTTGTTCGCTGGAAGATGCAGACGACGAATGTCGCGACAATCGTTCATTACCATTGCAATTTGTAGATGCTCCAGGAACTCCAATTTCGCCACCGAGGCCATTTATTTGACCCGTCAGACTTTCGCGCCGTCTATTGGCAGTACGATTACGTACTCTTGACGCACTCAATACTTGAAATAGCGTTATTAAACCTCCTATGATTATGACTACGAGGAGGAAACCGCAAAATATTAAATAACCCTATAATTAAAAATTTATTTCAATTAAAACATATTTTTATTTAGCTTATAAGTAGTTAAAATGAAGTCTGAAAACTTTATATTATTTGGAAATAGTAATATTATTCTTTTCATGGAAGAAAATGGAATACTGCTCTGTGCAGCTGTATGTCGAGGGCCTTGTACCAGGCTCCAGTATTGGCAAAAGCATCCCAAATATTACAGTGTGTTTAGAACTGCTTATCACATAACTTGTATCTTAGCGCTACAAGTGATTGGAGTTACTCCCTCTGCTTACTCGCGGGAGAACTAAGTTATACTCTAAGTCGGCTGTTTTTGATAAGACAGAAGAAAGACTAAAGACTTTATGAGAATGGCAAGCGGTATGGAAGTGCAAGGAAAATAGGAGGTTATGTCAGAAATAAAACCGAAATATGACTAGAAACACGGTGAGCCGACTCAAGTACTGACTAGACATAAATGCTTTACATAACACACCATTGATAAATAAACCGCTTTATTTCAAAGCAAAGTACATATGAAATAAATATAAGTCTTAGGCGTAGCAAAGCCTGGAAAGTACCTATATCAAATCCAGAGAACTTAGTCGTACACATGTTGCTACATCCAAATCGTGGAATATCAGAGCCGTACTGGTGAAGGCAATGCTAATAAAAATGGAAACGGTAGAATAATAGACAGGAATATGATTCTTCAGGAAAGTGTATATTACTAACGCCTGCGTAATCCAGGGGCGGAATACCTGTACCTGCGTAATACTAAGCATACCTGCGCCTGCGGAATAATTGCGTAATCTAGGGGCGCTTAGTAGAACTGCGGAGGAAATCGTTTTTAATGGGTAGTGGCCTGTTATGACTCCCACACCTGCATTTAACGCAATAGATTGTAATGAGTCGACGTCAGTATGGGAGCTGCATAAATGGATTCCTAAAGTTCCACAAAAAAAATTGGAAATTAATAAACGACTAATTACCACATTAAAGTAATTGGCACCAATAATAAGAAATGGCACTAAAACGATAATTGTCCATACGCCACACTTTAATTTGGATGTGGCAGTTGGAGGTGAAGCTGCTTGATTACCATTAGTAGGAGGTCCAACTCCTGTGCCTGTACCAGATGCTACTGAACTTAATGGTGTCAGCACAACACTCTGTCCATTCTGGAATATTGTTTGTGTTGTACCTTGTTGGCGTCTGGATGCTGAGGATGCTGATAATGTCGCTGTTTGATCATATATTGATTGGATATTACTGTGAAAAAATAATTGCCTTGTGCATATATTTTAAATGGTACTTAGTGTTTACTTATGATATTGATGTGCATTCGATCTTGCATCGCGTGATAATGATGCTGGTCCCATACCAACGGCTGCCGATGATGATCTTTGACCATGTCTATGGTAATGGTGATAATGATGACCATGATGGACGGACGTAGCGGCGCTCTCGATCGCTTGGAAACGATGCACCGGTGTGACCATCGCCTTTGGTCTACGCGTACCTTGAATTATCACAGAAAATATTAAATTAGATAAGCAATGAAATTTTAAATTTTTAAGTAAAACAAATTCTGGTTTTATTATGAAAGTTTTGTTCTAAGTACAGTCGTTAATAACTTAAGTTCCGCCATCACATAGTTATATGATTTACTGTGAATTTGTTGTATCTTGTGAAGAGGAGAAACGCGTGTCGTCAATGGAAGCAACGGAGACACTGCGATAACACAAACTCTCGCTAAATTTATGAAACAAAAGAAACGCAATCACATGTTTCATATGATGCATTCATTGCAGTGTTGCCAATGTTGAATTATAATATTCAGTAAAAAGTCATTATATTTTATTGTTTCTATTGTACTGGCGTTATTATTAATTTTTAATTTTTTTCATTTTCTGACAGTGTTACCAAATTGAAATTAATAATTCTTTTATTAACGAAAAGTTACTGACTATATAATATATCCAAATGATATTACTGACCGTTTCTAAGGCAATTGCAAAGAGCTGATAAAGCAATTAGTTATTTATAATCGAACGAAACGATTAAACGGCAATACTGCTTTTATGAGAAATACATATGTAACAAATATTAACTACGTCAAAATTCAACAATTGCTTGTTTACGCCAATAGACGAATTAAATAAATGAATAAGTTAATTGTATTATTACAGCAGAAGTTTTGATTTAAGTGACAACAATGTAGATATCCTTTTATAAAGTCATTCTAAATATATGTGCTACTTTAAAAAGAAATAAGACGCATTCGGATACAGTACTATAGAATTAATTATGGCGATTGTGGGATGTGTCTTCTTAATGGGTTATCACTCAGATGGGTAAAATTAGACTATATTATTAGGAAACATCTTACTTAGCATAGACATAATATTTAAGAATATTCATTGAGTTGCAACAAATATAAATTACTCCAATGGTGCGCTAGTTTTCAAATCTTCAGAAAAAAAAATGTTCCTAAAGAGAATATTGAAGATATACGTATAATAAATAAAGCACGAAATAGCCTTGATTCATTGTTTTTTCTTGAGTTTTTGGTTAATTGTAAAACATTAAAATAAAAATAGTGTTGTTTAACGTTTCGGGGATTTATTTGCCCCTTCCTCAGAAAGATTTAT